>PVKU01000852.1:225736-384032 GCA_004027475.1 Anoura caudifer
CCTCTTGGGTGGTACAGGAATAAGTAATTACAGTACAATGCCTATATTCAGTAGCAAAAGCAAAATAATTAAAATAAAACAGCCAATTGTTAACCCAATTTGGATGCCACGTTCTCTTCCGGGGAGACGAATTCCTTGAACTCGAGTCCTCCATGCCCAGACCTTGTCAGACAACATGGTTGGAAGAGGACGTGGCAGTTTTGCTTTGTTCTGCTGGCATCAATACAACAGTGTACAACACACGGTTGGGATTGAGTCTCCTAGTCAGCAAGCTGGAGGGGAGTTCCCACCAATGAAAGGGCCAAAAACAATCAGGACCCAAATGCAACAAGAGAGTCAACAGAGGACAATCCTAGAGCATACAAATTAGGAGTTCAAGGAGTCTGCATCACTGGGTCCAACGGGACTCCTAACACATAAGACCACTCCACAAGACAGCAAGTCAAAGCAAATCAATCTAATACATAGAAACAAGCACAAAGACATAACTAAAATGGGGAGACAAAGAAACAAATCCCAAACAAAACAAAAGGAAGAATCTCCAGGAAAATCAAGGCAAACATTTTATCAGACATAGAGTTCAAAGTAATGGTTATAAGGATGTTTAAATAACTCAGTGAGAATTATAACACACCTAGTGGGAATTACATCAGCATGATAAAGGACATAGAAACCTGGAATAAGAACCAGTTGGAAATGAAAAATGCATTATCTGAAATGAAGAACACACTAGAAGGAATTAAAAGCTGGATAGATGAACCAGAGTATTGAATCAGTGAGTTGGAAGACAAAGTAGAAAAAAAAAACACCCAGTCACAGCAACAAAATGAAAAAGGACTCAAAAAGAATGAGGATATATTAAGGGAGCTTTGGGACAACACAAAACTAACAATATCATATCACAGGTAAGCCAGAAGGAGAAGGAAAAGAGTAGGGAACATGTTTGAAAAAATAAAGACAGAAAACTTCCCTAACTTGATGAGGGAAAAAGACATACAAGTCCAAGAAACACAGAGGGTCCCAATCAAGATGAACACAAAGAGGCTCACTCCAAAACACAATACAATCAAAAGAGTAAAATTTAAAGACAAAGAGAGAATATTAAAGGCAGCAAGAGAGAAATAGCTAGTAACATACAAGGGAGCTCCAATAAAACTATCAACTGATTTCTCAACAGAAACATTATAGGCAAAAAGGGACTGGCATGAAATATTCCCAGTAATCAAAAGCAAGGGCTCATAACCTAGGCTACTCTACCCAACAAGGCTCTCATTTAAAATAGAAGGCAAAATAAAGAGCTTCCAAGAAAAAAGAAGTCTAAAAGAGTATATCTTCATTGAACCAGCCTTGCCAGAGATGCTAAAGGGAATGCTTTAAGAAGAATGGGAGAGAGAGAGAGTGGTACAAAGAAGAAAAATGGCAAAGAATAAGTATCTATTAATAATAACCTTAATGTAAATGAATTAAATGTTCCACTAAAAAACATAGGGTAGCTGAATAGGTAAGAAAAAGTGACCTGATTTTTGCTACCTACAACAGACTCACCTCAGAACAAAAGATCTACAGACTGAAAGTGAAGCAATGGAAAAAAAAAATATTACATGCAAATGGACATAAAAAAAGCTATAGTTACAATATTTATATCAGACAACATAGACTTTAAAACAAAGGCCATAACAAGGGACAAAGAAGGTCACTATATAATACTTAGGGAATAGTCTAACAAGAGGATAAAACTCTTGTAAACATCGATGTACCCAATATAGGTGCACCTAAATATATAAGGAAAATCTTGGAGGACTTTAAGAAACAGATAGACAGTGATACAGTCATTGTAGAGAATGTTAATACCCCACTATCAACAGTAAAGGGATCTTCCAAATAAGAAATCAACAAAAGTGTTGTAGCATTGAATGACTATTGATAAAATGGACTTAATTGATATTTATAGAACATTTCAACCCAAAGAAACAAAATATACATTCTTCTCAAATGAACATGGATATTTTCAAAGACAGACCATGTGGTAGGACATAAAACAAGCTTTAACAAATTCAAGAAAATTGAAATCAGATCAAATCTTCTTGGATCACAATGGCTTGAAACTAGAAACCAACCTCAAGAAAAAACTCAAACATATTCAAATACATAGATACTGAATAATATGTTATTAAATAATGCATGGGTTAACAATGAGATCAGGGAAGAAAACAAAACGTTTCTGGAAACAAATGAAAATGAACACACAACAACCCAAAACTTATGGGACACAGCAAAAAGCAGTCCTAAGAAGTTCATAGCAATACAGGCCTACCTAATGAAGGAAGAAAAATCTAAAATAAACAACCTAACCCTACAGCTACAAGAACTGGGGGAACAAAAACAAACAAAGCCCAGAGCAAGCAGAAGGAAGAATATAATCAAGGTTAGAGCAGAATTAAATGACATACAGTCTACAAAAACAATTCAAAGGATCAATGAATTTAGAAGCTGGTTCTTTGATAAGATAAACAAAATGAGAAGCCATTAACCAGACTCATCAAGAAAAAAAAAAATAGAGAGAACACAAATAAATAAAATTAGAAATGAAAAGGAGAAGAAACAACTGATACCACAGAAATATAGAGGATTGTAAGAAATTACTATGAACAATTCTATACCAAGAAATGGGGCCACCTTGATGAAATGGATAGATTTCTAGAAACATATAATATTCCAAAACTGAAAAAGGAAGAAGCAGAAAACCCAAATAGACTAACAACTAGCAAAACTGAAGCAGTAATTAAAACAACAACAACAACAACAACAACAACAACAAAAACTACCCACACACAAAGCCCTGGACTAGATGGCTTCATGGGTGAATTTTACCAAATGTTCAAAGAAGAACTAACATGTATATTTCTCAATCTATTTCAAAAATATTCAAGAAGAGGGAAGACTTGCAAACTTTTTTTATGAGGCCAGTATTATCTAATCCCCAAACCAGGTAAACACACAGCAAAGAAAGAAATTTACAGACCAATATCTCTTATAAACATAGATGCTAAAATTCTCAACAAAATACTAGCAAGTGGGATCCAGCAATACATTAAAAAGACCATACACCATGATCAAGTGGGATTTATGCCATGGATGCTAGAATGATACAATATTTGCATCAGTAAATGTAGTACATCACATAACTAAAATGAAAGACAAAAATCACATGACAATATCAATAGATGCAGAAAAACATTTGATAAATTCCAGCACCCATATATGATAAAAATGCTCAGCAAAGTGGGAATAGAGGGAGCATACCTCAACATAATAAAGGCCATATACCAAAAACCTACTGCCAATATCATAGTCAATGGACAAAAACTAAAACTGTTTCCCTTAAAATCAGGAACAAGACAAATATGTCCACTTACCACTCTTATTCAATGTAGTACTGGAGGTCCTACCCATAGCAATCAGAAAAGAATATATAAAAGACATACAAATAAAAAAGGAAGAAGTAAATCTGTCATTATTTGAAGATGACATGATAGCATACATAGGAAATCCTACAGGCTCCACCAAAAAACTACTTGACTTAATAAGAGAATTTGGCAGAATAGTAGGATACAAAGTCAAAATTCAGAAATTGGTAGCATTTTTGTATATTAACAATGAACTATCAGAAAGAGAAACTTCCATTTACTATGGCAACAAAAAAAAAGTACCTAGGAATAAATTTAACCAAGGATGCAAATGACCTGCACTCAGCAAAATAGACAACACTGAAGAAAGAAATTGAGGAAGAAACAAATAAATAGAAGCATGTATCCTGTTCATGGATTGGAAAATGAACATCATTAAAGCAATCTATAGATTAAATGCAATTCCTACTAAAATATCATTGACATACTTTACAGGTCTAGAACAAATACTTCGAAAATGTATAAAGAAACAGAAAAGACCCTGAATAGCCTCAGCAATATTGAGAAAAAAGAACAAAGTTGGAGGGATCAAACAATACCTGATATCAAACAATACTACAAGGCCACTGTAATCAAAACAGCCTGGTACTGGCATAATAACACACACATAGATCAATGAAACAAAATAGGAGCCCAGAAATAAACCCATGGTTCTGTGTTCAATTAATATTTGACAATGGAGGAATGAGCTTACCATGGAGAAAAATAGCCTTTTCAATAAATGGTGTTGAGAGAACTGGACTGGTACATACAAAAAAAAAAAAAAAAAAAAATGAGACTAGACCACCAACATACACCATGCACCAGAATAAACTCAAAATGGATAATATATAAGCCTTGACATGGACTTAAATATAAGCCATGATACCATATACAGACTTAAATATAAGCCATGATACCATAAGAGTCCTAGGAGGAAACATAGGCAGTAAAATTTCAGATGTCCCTCATAGCAATATTTAACTGATATATCTCCTAGGGCAAGGGAAATAAAGAAAAAAAATAAACAAATGGGACTACATCAAATTAAAAAGCTTCAGCTAGACTAAAGAAACCATCATCAAAATGGAAAAGGAAATGACTGTATGGGAGAACATATTTGCCAATAATATATTAGACAGGAGTTAAATCTTCAAAATATATAAATAACTCATATGACTCAATACCAGTAAGACAAACAATCCAATTAAAAAATGGGCAAAGGGCCTGAATAGGCATTTCTCTCTCTCTAAGTAGGACATACAGGGAGCCCATAGACATATGAAAAAATGTTCAACATCACTAGCCAAAAGAGAGATGCAAATGAGATAGCACCTCACACCTGTCAGAAAGGCCATCATTAATAAATCAATTACAATGAGTGGTGGTGAAGATGTGGAAAAAAGGGAACCCCAGTGCACTGTTGGTGGGAATGCAGACTAGTGTAGCCCCTGTGGAAAACACTATGGAATTTCCTTAAAAAAAAAAAACTAAAAATGGAACTGCCTTTTGACCCTGTGATTCCATTGCTGGGAATATACCGTAAGAATCTGGAAACACTAGTTCAAAAGAAATTATGCACTCCTATGTTCATAGCAGTGCTATTTACAATAGCCAAGTGCTGGAACCAGCCTACATGTCCATCAGTAGATGAATGGATTAAAAGATTGTGGTACATTTACACAATGGGATACTATGCAGCAGAAAGAAAGAAGGAATTCTGACTTCCAGCCAAGATGGAGGTGTAGCTAGTCATGCTGAGCCTCCTCTCACAACCAAGATTAAGGACAACAAAAATATAGAACCAAAAACAAAGAAAACCCAACCAGGACAGAGAGAAAATTGAATAGTGTGGGAGTCCGGCAACATTCACCCAGACTGGTAAGAGGGGCGGAGTAGGTGGCCAGCGGAGTCTGCGGCCAGGGGAATTGGGTCACAGTGTCAGGTGCATGGTCACTCCAGGTGCATAGGCTGCGGTGTCGCTGAACCAGAGCAGACCCAGTGAGGCACACACAGGCGGCGGCGTTGCCGAAAGGGAGCAAATCCAGCAAGGCACGCAAGGTGGCTGGCTGAAGGCACAAATTCGCGCATAGATAAAACAGGTGAAAATGGGCAAAGGACAGACTGCGCAATACAGGGCTCCAGCAACAGGAAGTAAAGCCTAGAAGCACCCATTGAAAATACTTGTGGGGGCTGAGGTGCCAGAAGGGAGTCCCAGCCTCACAGGAGAGTTCACTGGGGAGACCCGCGGGGTCCTGGAGCATGCACAGACCCACCCACATGGAGGTCAGCACCAGAGGGGCCCAATTTGATGAGGGAAGGAGGCTGAGGAGATGGGAAGCTGTGAGAGAACACAGAGCAAGCACCATTGTTCTCTCTCAGACCCTGCCCCCACATCTAACATCACAACCCAGTGACTGGGCTGCCCCACCCTGGGGAACAACTAAGGCTCCCCCTCACTATGTAACAGTCAACCAGACAAAAACAGAAAGACCAAAACCAAGGATGGCTCAAAAGGGAGAGCAGACTGGGGCCCCAGAGCTGATTCATCTGAGTGACCAGGAGGTGGTCAGCCTATCAGAAGCAGAGCTCATAGCACTGGTAGCCAACCTATTAGAAGCACAGTTGAAAACTCTGGTGATTAGGAAGCTCACAGAATTGGTTGATTTGGGTCACAAATTAGAGGAATAGATGGAGGCTACAATAAGTGAAATGAAGAAAGATGCACAGGGAACCAATAGTGATGGGGAGAAAACTAGGACTCAAATCAATGGAGTGGACCAGAAGGAAGAAAGAAACAACCAAACAGAAAAGAATTAAGAAACAAGAATTCAAAAAAATGAGGAGAGGCTTAGGAACCTCCAGGACATCTTTAAACATCCCAACATCTGAATTATAGGGGTACCAGAAAGGGAAGAGGAAGAGCAACAAGGGGAAAACTTATTTGAACAAATAATAAAGGAGAACTTCCCCAATCTGGCAAAGGAAATAGACTTCCAGGAAGTCCAGGAAGCTCAGAGATTCCCAAAGAAGGTGGACCCAAGGAGGAACACACCAAGGCACATCATAATTACATTAGCCAAGATTGAAATGAAGGAGAGAATTCTAGAAGCAGCAAGGGATAAGGGGACAGTCACCTACAAAGGAGTTCCCATCAGACTGTCAGCTGATTTCTCGAAAGAGACCTTACAGACAAGAAGGGGCTGGAAAGAAGTATTCCAAGTCATGAAAGTCAAGGAGCTACATCCAAGATTGCTCCATCCAGCAAAGCTTTTATTTAGAATGGAAGGGAAGATAAAGTGCTTCTCAGATAAGGTGAAATTAAAGGAGTTCATCATCACCAAGCCCTTATTATATGAAATGCTAAAGGGACTTATCTAAGAAAAAGAAGATAAAAAATAGGACAGTAAAAAGACAGCAAACTCACAAATATTAACAAACTCACCTAAAACAAAAGCGAACTAAGCAAACAGCTAGACCAGGAGCAGGAACTCAGAAATGGAGATCACATGAAGGGTTTGCAACAGGGGAGTAGGAAGAGGAGAGAGGGGGAAAAGGTACAGGGAATAAGTAGCATTGATGGTGGGTAGAAGATAGACAGGAGGAGGGCAAGAATACTGTAGGAAAAGTATAAGCTAAAGAACTTATGAAACATGGACATGAACTAAAGTGGGGAATGTGGGTGGGAGGGGGTGTGAAGGGTGGAGGGGAATAATGGGGAAGAAAGGGGACAACTGTAATAGCATAATCAATAAAATATAATTTTAAAAAAGGAAAGAAGGAATTCCTATGTTTTGCAACAGCATGGTCGGAACTGGAGACTCTTATGTTAAATGACATAAGCAAGTCAGTGAAAGACAAATACCTTGTGATCTCAGTTTAAGAGGAATCTAATGAATAAAATAAACTAGAGAGCAAAACAGAGCCAGAGTCATGGAAACATAAAACAGTCTGACAACTGCCAGAGGAATGGGGGGAGAGGAGGGAATGGTGGAAGGAAAGGGAAGGGGTTAAATGTCAAAGAATATGTATGAATAACCCATGAACATGGACAATAGTGTGGAGATTGACTGTGGGAGCAAGTGGTGTGCTGGGCAGAGGAGGGAAAAGGGGGACAGGACTGGGACAACTGTAATGTAGTAAATAAGAATAAATAAAAAATAAAGCAAAATTAAAGAAACCAGATGAATTAAATCAAAATTTTATTAATAAAGATGGTTATATAGAAGAGCAATATTCAGTGGAATATAATACAAGCCACATAGGTAACTTTAAATTTTTTAGTAGTTTCATTAAAAGGGGGAAAATGTAGAATATAAGTTAATTTAATAATATTTAACCCAATGTATCTGAAATATTTCAGTATATAATAAACATTATATGTTAATGTTAAATGTTAACATTAAATGTTATTTAATGTTATTGATAGGTGATTTTGATAGGTGATTTTATTTTTTATGTTAGGACTTAGCTGGTATTTCTTTGTACACTTCTGGCATCTCACTTCAGGCCAGCCCAATTTTCAAGCCCTTTGAAGTACTCATAGTTAATTAGTAGCTATTGTAATGGATGGTGCAGATTGAGAAGGTAAGGTGTAACTAGGAATCTTAACATTATTTAGGTCTCTTAGAATGGAATTCCCTTTGTAACTTAAAGGGTCTTCAATCTTTGGCACATTACATTTCTATAAACTTTATTATGAATATATACGAAGTGGGACCTTCCCCACAAAACAAAACAAAACAAAACAAAACAAAACAAAACAAAACAAAACAAAACAAAACAAAACAAAATGAAATGGAATTATCTTCTGGAGAACAGGCTCCTTGTAATACAGGCTTCTCCCACTAGGTGGGTGTACTAGGAACCCATATGTATCAGAGTGGGAGCTGATATTGTGAAAGGCTGTGTTCTGCTTCAATGAATGTTTTTGAAGACTAGGTATTTCAATACATTTGCCCATTTCATGATGGGTGATTTACGAGTGCATCTGCCTACACCACGCTGAGTGTTCAGCAGTTTTTGATCAAAAAGGACATGACTCCACTGTCCCACCCTCTCTATTCACCTGATGTAAACCTGAGTGACCTTTTTGTTGTTGTTTCCCTGAAAAAAAGTATTTATTTAAAGGGAAATGTTTACCTGTGTGGAAGAAGTGAAAAAAAAAAAATATCAGAAGCACTAAAAGCTATCAAAATTGATGAGTTCAAAACCTGTTTTGAGCAGTGGAAAAAAAAGTCTCCATAGGCATCAAATGGAGAGTACTTTGAAGGTGACTGAAGTTTAAACATGTAAAAATAAATACACAATTTTTTTATAAATAAATTCTGGTTTTAATATATATAAATATATACATATATATTTTCATATATAAACCTTCACTCAAAAATATGTCTATTAATTTTTTAGAAAGAGAGGAAGTGTGGGGAGACAGAGAGAGAGGGAAACAGAGAGGGACATCTATGTGAGAAACAGTTGTCTCTCATACGTGCCCCCACTGTGAATCAAACCTGCAACCTAGGCATGTGACCTAACAGGGAATTGAACCCTTAATGTTTTGGTATACTGAATGATGCTCCAACCAACTGAACCACTAAGCAGAGCATGAATATACATTTTTAAAGAGAGAATTGTTTGGATGATATTTTGATGCTATGGGTTTATGGAGATTAGGAATATATTATGAATTTCTTTACCCATCACCCATGTAAAGTGATACTCTTAGGCATGTTTAATGTTCTTTGCTTAATTTAACTTGATTTAAATGTGACTTATATTTCATTTTGCTTGCATTTCCCTAACATACTTTGCCCATCTTTTTCAATTTATTTTATTTTACTTTTTTGTCATTTTATTTTTTGCATGTTATTAATTTATTTTTAAATTTAATCTTTATTGTATTTTTTATTACCATCTAGTCCCCTTACACACCCCTCCACCAGCCATCATCACACTGTTGTCCATGTCCATGAGTCCTTTTTACTTTTTGTTCAATCCCTCCATGCCCTAACTGCCCCCACCAGCTGTCATCCTGCTCTCCATCTATGGGTCTGTCCCCATTTTCCTTGTTAGTTCAATGTTTTCATTAGACTCCACAAATGAGTGAAATCATGTGGTATTGAATATTTGTCTCTCTCTGACTGGCCTGTTTCATTTAGCATAATTTTCTCCAGGTCCACCCATAATGTCTCAAAGTTCAAAATTTTCTTCTTTGTTATGGCCAAGTAATATTCCATTGTGTAAATGTCCCATAGTTGTTTTATCCAATAATCTACTGATGGAAATTTGGACTGTTACCATATCTTGACAATTGTAAATAGCACTGCAATGAACATAGAGTTGCTTATATTCTTTTGAATTAATGTTTTGGGTTCCTTTGAATAATTCCCAGAAATCGGATTCCTGGGAAAAAAGGCAGATCCATTTTTAATTTTTTGAGGTATCTCCATACTGCATTCCACAGTAGCTGTACCAGTCTGCATTCCCACCAACAATGCCAAAGAGATCCCCTTTCTCCACATCCTCACTAGCACTTGTTGTTTTTTGATTTATTGGTGATAACCATTCCATCATGTGTGAGGAGTATCTCATGGTGGTTTTAGTTTGCATTTCTCTGATGATTGGCTTTGAGCATCTTTTCATATGGCTATTGTCCATCTGTATATCTTCTTTGGAGAAGTGTCTATTCAGGTCATTTGCTCCTTTTTAAATTGGGTGATTTGTTTTTTGGTGTTGAGCTTTTTAAGTACTTTATAAATTTTGGATATTAATCCCTTATTAGATGTATCAGTAAATACCTTCTCCCATTCTGTAGGCTCTCTTTTACTTGATGATTTCCTTTGCTGTGCAAAAACTTTTTAGTTTGAAGTAGTCCCATTTGTTTATTTTTTCTTTTGCTTACCCTTCCTAGGGAGATATATCTGATAAAATATTTCTATGAGCAATGTTGGAGATTTTGCTGCCTATGTTTTCTTCTATGATTTTTATGGGTTCGGGTCTAACACTTAAGTTTTTGATCCATTTTGAATGTATTCTTATGTGTGGTATAAGAAGGTGGTCTAGTTTCATTTTTCTGCATATATCTGTCCAATTTTCCCAACACCATTTATCTTTATTTATTTATTTTTAGCGAGAGGGGAAGGGAGAGAGAAAGGGAGAAAAACATTGATGTGGTGTTGCTTCTTGCATGATCCCAACTGGGAACCTGGCCCACAATCTAGGCATGTGCCCTGACTGGTAATTGACTGGAAAACCTTTGGTTCGCAGGCCAGCACTCAATCCACTGAGCCATGATGAGGACCCCAGCTCATGAGGTCCATGGGATTATGGATGAGATGAGACAAATTCACATGGACTACCAAGTCCTGTGGAGGAAAAGAGATGGCATGGCCACTCTCTCAAGGGGAAAGCACCTCAGAGTGCCTGGGCCACTCTCTCAAGGGGAGAGAGTGCCTTGCCTTGACAAGCTTTTATTGCTTTTCTGGGCACATTACATTGAGGACAGTCCTCATGTACTATGTACAGGTTGGCTTTAGGTGGTTACCTTTTACAGAAAACAAAGGAGAGGATGCCACTAATCATATCACAGAAGAAGGATATTTGCAAATGCAGGGAAAAGTGGTTGAACTGGTTACACTCATCTTTGGGAGGTTTAGCATGGATTTTAGGAAGTTACCTTAAAGATATGCAGTAAACATTTGCTGCCTCAATTCAGGGTGAGGGAGTTTTAGCAAAAACCAAGTCTCAAAGTGGCCTAGGTAAAATGCAGGCCTGATTGCCCATGGGAGAACCCATCTGGCCTTTCTGAGTGGGAGTTGGGCCCACACCACGCAGAACAGTCTCCTATAGAGTCACATGAGCCAGGGCTCAATATCATTTATTGAGTAAACTATCTTCATCCCATTGTTTGTGCTTACTTCCTCTGTTGAATATTAATTGACTATAAATGTGTGGGTTTATTTCCGGACTCTATATTCTGTTCCATTGACCTGTGTGTCTGTTTTTATGCCAGTACCATGCTGTTTTGATTAAAATCGCCTTATAGTATAATTTGATATTAGGTAGTATGATTCCTCCAACTTTGTTCTTTCTCATGATTGCTGTGGCTATGTAGGGTCTTTTTTGGTTCCATATAACTTTTTGAAATATTTTATGTAGTTCTATGAAATACATCATTGGAATCTTTATAGGAATTGTGTTGAAACTAGATTGCTCTGGGTAGTATGGGCATTTTAATGATGTTAATTCTTCTTATCTATGAACACAGTATGTGCTCCACTTATTTGTATTGTCTTCAATTTATTTTTCATTGTCTTATAATTTTCCACGTACAGGTCCTTTACATCTTTGGTTAGGTTTATTCCTAGCTACTTTATTTTTTTTTTTTTGAAGCAATTGTGAATGGGATTGTTTTCTTAATTTCCCTTTCTGATAGCTTATTATTGGAATACAAAAATGCAACTGATTTCTGGATATTAATTTTGTATACTGATACTTTGCTAAATTCATTTATCAGTTCTACTAGTTTCTTGGTGGAATCTTTGGGGTTCTTTATGTACAGTATCATGTCATCTGCAAATAATGACAGTTTTACTTTTTCTGTTTCAATTTGGATGCTTTTAATTTCCTCTTCTTGTCTGATTGCTGTAGCTAGGACTTACAGTGCTATTTTAAATAAGAGAGGTGAAAGTGGACATCCCTGCCTTGTTCCTGATCGTAAAGGGAATGCTTATAGTTTTTTTTGTCCATTGAGTATGATGCTGACAGTGGATTTGTCACATACGCTGGGAACTGCCCTGCCTGGTTTCAGAAGCTGTAACCCACCTTGGCTAAGGCAGGGTAAAAAGACTTTGAGACTCTAAGCCACTTAGGAGACAAAGCTTATCTCCCTGGCAGGAGCACAGCCTCTTCCCACCTTACTTCACCCTGCCTGGCCCACAGTGCATGATCAGTTAGCCAATTATGGGTAAAATTCTTCAAGGGAGGGACAACCTAAGACAGGCATGGTTGCAAATGGGCCCTGAGGGAAGGACTTGGGGGGCTATGGAGAAAGGGGGTGATGGACCATTGCCCCTCAGCTTTGACATAGCCTGAATCCTCATTCTTTCTGCAAGAAGTCTCCTAATCTCTTGGCTGCCTTACTTCCCCTGCCTAATTTAAGCCTGAAATAATGCCTTAAGCCTGAAACAATGGTGGAGGTGGGTGTGGCCCTGTTCTGGAAAGGGCAGGTTCCCTAGGGCAACCAGGCCTAAGAAAGAATGCATAAAATCCTATGAAACCTACTTTGCTGATACCCTCAATTTAAATGATAAGGGTCCAAGCAGCAAGTGAGTTTGCTCCCCAAAGTTTTATGTCCCTTTAGCTATCTGACCCTAACTCAGAATAAGCCCTCAGAGTTCTTTGAACATTATCTATTATTTGATCATTACTACCTGACAATGGTTGATGAGCTTTATTTATACACCCTGTATTCCTATACAAATTAAACCCAATAAAAGACCATTGAGGAACAGGCTCCTAGCCCTTCTCTTTTGAGAGATCAGCCACATTTACTCCCCAAGCAGATCATGTCTTTGTAGACTTATTCTCATCTGTGGTGGACAGGGGAACCCTGTGGGTGGAGTCCACCCCATAATAAAAGGCCCACATAATAAAATGTATAATAATAAACATTATTTATGTTTAGGTATGTTCTTTATAATCCCAATTTCCTGAGAGTTTTATCATAAGTGGGTGCTGGATTTTATCAAATGTTTTTTTCTGCATCTATTGGTATGATTATGCGGGTTTTAAACTTCATTTTGTTCATGTGGTGAATGACATTTATTGATTTGTGAATGTTGCACCAACATTGCATTCCCAGAATAAATCCCACTTGATCATGATGTATGATCTTTTTGATGCATTGCTATATTCACTTTGCTGATATTTTGTTGAGGATTTTAGCATCTGTGTTCACCAGGGATATTGGCCTATACTTTTCTTTCTTTGTAGTGTCTTTACCTGGTTTTGGAATTAAAATAATGCTGGCCTTATAAAATGAGTTTGAGAGCCTTCCAGTCCCTTGCTTGCTCTCTTCTCCTTCTGGTATTCCCATGATGTAGATGTTGTTACACTTCACGGTGTCCAAAATGTTTCTTAAGCTCTCCTCATTTTTTAAAATTCATTTTTCTTTTTGCTGCTCCCTGTGTTTTTGTTTTTTCGTACCTTGTCTCCCACGTCACTGATTTGATCCTCTGCTTCCTCTAACCTACTGTTTATTCCTCCCAGTTTATTATTGTTTCAGGTATTGCATTCTTTATTTGTCTGGTCCTTTTTTATGGTTTCTATATCTATTTCATGCTGCTGAATATCCTTATACTCATTACTCTATTTCTTTATCTGATAAATCGCTTACCTCCATTTCATCTAGTTCTTCTGGAGAATTCTCTTATTTTTTCATTTAGGGTCTGTTTGTTTGTCTTGCCATTTTGGCTACTACTTTGTTTTTTCCACCTTAGTTGTTAAACTGATCAGTGATATAGTATTAAACTGTAATCAGCATCTGGGCTTAAGCACCACAAGGTGGGGCACAGGTTGGTGCAGGCAAGGCTATTGCTTCCCCTCAAGCTGATGATGCTTGGAGAGGAGTCCTCTGTCTAAGAAATATGGCAACTACAGTATGGGGAATGACTCAGCACAGGGATCCTGTCAGTTGTTCCTTTAGTTCTCTCCCCATAGCATCACCCCAGACTTTCCTCAAGCACTTCTAGTCCACTCTGCACTCTTTTACCTGGAGCCCAAGGTAAGTGGTTGCAAACAAAATTTTGTGCATTGGCCCTTTAAGAGGCTGTCTGTGTATCTAGCTGTCTCTCCCTGGCAGACTGAAAATCATGCTGCTTTTCACAGCTGGATGTTTTCTGGGTTCTTTTACTAGTGCTGTAGGCTGGGGAAACCCACTTGGGGTTTAGAGCCCATACTTCTTAGTGGAACCCCCCAGCCATATCCCCCTAGAACTTTAGCTGCTGCTTATGGGAGCTCAGCTAGGCCTCTTGTGCCTCCTCCTCACTCCCTACCAGTCTTGTCATGGTGGAGTTGTTTCTCTTGTCTTTCTTTTGTTATAAGGCTTCTCTCCAGCTAGTGTTCTATTGTTTTTTCAGGATGATTTCTCTACAACTTACTTGTACTTCCAGATTGGTCCTGAAAGGAGGTTGGTGTAGCTTCCACTTACTCCTCTGGTCTTGGATATCTTCTGTCCATCTTTTTATTTTAAGTTTTGATTGCTCTTGTTTGAGATCTCTTGTAGACATTTATAATTACAGAACTGCTGTTTGAATTACATCTTGTAAAGATATTAGTTCATCAGTTTAATTTTGTGATCCAATGCATGAATAAAAAAACACACATATCTATTATTACTGTAGATATTTTCATCATCACTTTTGTGAGTATGATTTCTTTATTTCCCATCTTTGCTACATGGCCTATATTTTCTTTGAGTTCATCTTAACCTTCTCTCTCTGATAATTTGAAAGTTAGTAAGAATAATCTTATTTCAACTTTAACAAAATTAAATGTGGATATTTCAAGTCAACTTCATTTAACTTTATAAGCAAAACAAAATCTTTTAATACTTATAAATTACTTCTATGGAAGGTGGGGAATTAACCCATTTCAAGTTCTTTCTGACATCAGGTCAATTTTTGTCAGGATATATTAGGATTTTTGCCAATCATTGATATTATTTTAAATATTATGGGACTTTTCTGTAAATAGTTATAACACCTACACTCTGTATTATAAACATAATTATGCTATGTTTAAGTAATTTGATGTTTACTGTTAGCCAGGACTGGCTGCATAATTTGTAGAACTCTGTGAGAAATGAAAACATAGGGCTCTTTGTTCAAAAATAAGAATTTTAAGATGGCAACAGCAGAGTGTTTAACCACATGGAGCTCTTTGAAGTATAAGGCCCCATACAGCTGCATGGATTGTAAAATGCATGGAGAAGACCTGGCTACAGTCTTTTCACATAACTTACCTGTTTGTTAGTTATTTTGATTTGTCATTTCATAGACTGGTTAAGACTTTGCACCAGTCCTGTGCTGGCTAGCCACACATTCTCCAGGGGTGTCAAACTCATTTTCACCAGGGGTCACATCAGCCTTGCGGTTGCCTTTAAAGGGCCAAATGTAATTTTAGGAATGTATAAATGTAACTACTCTTTAATTATGGGGAAGGAGTTTGGCACTGCTGCTGGGTAGAAACAAGGTGCTGGCCAGATAAAACAAGATGGAGGACCAGATTCAGCCTGTGGGCCTTGTGTTTGCCATCTGTGTTCGACACCCTTCTCCTATTTGCTCTGATCACAGAGGGGCTTGCCTCTGAAGGATATTTTCCCAGGTCCTTGAGTCAGCTGATTCTCAGAGAGGTTTAGCTAATGGGAGAGGAGGGTACAAAATTGAACGAATGGAGAAAGAGTGAGGCAGAGTATTTCTCACTAGTCCTGTACATTTCAGACAGCATCTTAAGCACCAACTCCTCATGTGTCTCAAACAATATCTCCATTCCTGCTGGACAGGTCAGCTTCCTTCAGATAACTCTGGCTCCTGGGCTACCTTTGTCCTGCCATCTGAGAGACTTGCTGTTGCTAATCTTGAAGGGTCTCATTGGCCCTTATTAGCTTAGCTCTTACAGCAATTGTGAAACAGATTTTCTTCATTCAATTTCCCTGTTTCAAATGCTCATGAGAAATATATTTCCTGAGTCTATACATAGAAGAGATAGTTGTCTATTAAACTTTCATGTAAATAACAATGGAGTACAGTTTAGAATTCATGGGTTACACTGTGTTTATTAAACAACAACAACAACAACAACTCTTAGCATGCATCAGAATCACCTGGAGGACTAATTAAAACAGAATTCTTAGCCCCAACTTTAGAAAATCGAAATCAGTATGTACAGGGTTGGGCTCTAGGATTTGATGTCCTAAGAATACGCCTGGTGATGCTGAAGTTGCCAGTCTACAGTCCACAGTTGAGTAGCACTGCTCTGAAATCTATTAGTACTTAATGTTACTTAGGTGTCTGAGTTCATCTTCAGTTTTACACTTAATAGTGTGACATGAGTATTTATTTATAAGACTGTCTTTAAACTTGTAGTTTATCAAGTTCACCAGAGTATGTCATGGCCTTGAATATCCATTAAAAATTTTATTTTTAACCTGAAGATAACTGCCTTCTTTCACTTAGAGAATTTTTTTCTGAAAGCGTCTTCAAGTATACATGAGTTTCTGTTTCATTTGTTTGTCCTCTACTGACAATAACACAAAATTGTCTATATACTGGTCTCCTAGGTTTGTTGAGGCCTCCTAAGTTTCTTGCACCTTGGCAGACCCATGCTATGTCCAGTTCCTAAGATGGTTGATGGATTGGGAATGAAACTAGGCTATTTGGTAACTTTGTCCTCACACATTCTTTCTGACAGACCTGAGACTATCTCACAGAATTTCTCACAAACATAGTGAAAAGTAGTTCAGCCAACCATGGATTAGGGTTCATAATTACCTAGGTCTTTATAATGTTATTCTATGGTGAGATACTGGCCCCATCTTCTCTCTTGGCTTCTCAGACAGTCACCTCCATCCTCCAAATTGGGAATCCTTATTAAGACCTTCAAAAATCTCTTGCTTCCTTTCTCCTCATGACCAGTAACAGGCTCTTAAATAGTGGAACTATGTGCTGACTTCTTCTTCAACTTGGTCAGAAATAAGTGATCTTGGTTTCTGAATATATAAAGTTTTCTGAAATACTAGGTAAAAATTTTTGTTCATTCAAATGAGTTATAAGGAAGGTTTTGCTTATTTTTACTTCCCAATAAGTTCTGTTTTCTTTTTTAAAAATTACTCATGCATAGTGGAGAAAGTTGGGAATGCATGGAAAATGTAGAGAAACAAGAAATAAAAATTGCCACCATCACACCACCTGAAGTAACCAATGTTAACATTTTTGCATAGGTCCTTTCTATATTTTTCTATGTATTTTAACTTATTGAGAGAAAAATTATATAATTGAATTTTGATGTTACGTTTTTGCTAGTAGAAACTTGTAAGTAAATTTCCTACTCAGGTGGAGGGTGACCTGGCAGGTATACAATCCTACTTACATGGCATGGCCAAAGATTTATTTGATTATATGTAATTTTTAGTATTGCTTTTTTCACTCTCAGAAGTGTTTTAGTGAAGCAAAGGGGAAAAAAGTTGGAGAAAAGGATAGAGTTTTAGGGAGAGGTTAGAAAAGTCAAGATAAAGTTGACTGAACCCAAAAAGTAAAACTTTATGTATATTAATTGAGGTTTGAAGATACCAAAAGAAAAAGTAAACATAATTTTAAAATAAAAGTTTGGAAGGAGCAGAGGGAGAGGAGAGAGAGTGTTAGAGTGAGTTATATCCCTGTCATGGATATAACCCCAATAGGAACAGATATAACCAAAAACAACACCCTACAGAACTGCTCTTTTGGAAACTCCATTGTCACCATACCCTGTCAGTTGTCACTTCTGATATTAAAGGTTTGAGTCTAAGCTACAACCAGAGCATAGCCTCTGCCACAGTTAGTATAAAATAATAGGCATCTCTACCCACAGATTTGCCAGGAGATTCCATCATCTCAAATTGCAAAGTTCCTTCTTCTAAGTTTTACACAAATAGCATGTGTGGTTGATGAAAGCTAGGTCACATATGGATCTCCAGCTTCAAAAGAGTCTGGGAAATGTAGGTTTATACCCTTTTTTTTTTTTAAATTTCTAACTTCTATCATACAGAGAGACAATAGAGGGTGTAGGAGTTTGTCTTTAGTGAGCCAATTTGCAGAATTGTCATATCTATCCACCTTAATAACACCTATTGACAGTAGTTTAAAGAATACAAATAATGCATCTATACAGATAGAAAATTCATGCAGTATAGAAGACTGTTGGGATTTCCTGAGGCTGAGAGACCAAAGAAAATGACAACACCAGAATTACATCAAAAGATCATTAAGGTAATTTATGCATAGAAGCAGCACTTTGGATGGGAGCAAGGCAGTTAAATCTCCTCAGCCAGGAAGGGCTGGGGCTTCCTGCTAACACAAGAAGCTTGTAGCCAGGAGCCATGTGTTTTTTTAAGAGCTCTATAAATCCAAACCTTAAGCAATTTAATGAGCCCACTTCTCTATGCAGGAATATTCCCTTCAGGTGATAGGGACCTGTCTGTCCCAGGCAAACTGGCAGTCAACATTGTTTAAGTGTCAGGAATCATTTTGCCTAACAATGGCATAAAATAAAATGTAAAAGCTCCTCATACTCTTCCATTCTCTTTTCCTATATTAGTTGTTGTATAAGGGATTACCTCAACTATAGAGCTCTTAGACTAAAACATTTACCATCTCAATTTATTTGGGTCAGAAATCTAGGAACCACTTAGCTGGTGGTCTCTGGCTCATGGTCTCTCATGAGAGGTGGTCAAGCTACTGAGTAGGACTTAAGTCTCATCTAAATGCTCCACTAGGGGAGGATCTTCTTCCAAGCTCACACACTTGGTTGTTGGTAGGATCTTGTACCTCACAGATAAAGGACTCAAGGCCTCAGTTCCTCACAGACTGTTGGATGCAGGACCCTCAGTCCCCTGCCACATGAGCCGGTGAACAGGGCATCTCAGCATAGCAACCAGACAAGAGAAGGCAAAATAAAACACCCAAGGTGGAAGCCACAGTCTTTCTATAACTTAAGTTTGGAAGTGAGATTCATCACTTCTGCTGAATTCTGTTAATTAGAAGCAAGTCAATAAGTGCAGCCTACAGTCAGGAGGAGGGGATTGTGCAAGAGTGTGAATCCTGGGAGGTGGGGTCATTTTAGAGGCTGTCTGCAACAACTTCTCTCCCCCCGCGTGCCTGACACCCAAAAGTGAACACTATTAATAGTTTCTTATGATTCCTTTCAGGAAAAAATTGGATTTAAATCAATTTTCCAAAATTAACCTGGAAGTATTCCAACAGTTGCTGCTAAGATTTAAATGTCAACCATTTTTAAGTGGCATAAAAATCATCTTGTTAGCCAAGCAGACCAGATGAGCATTGAAACTCACAGCTTGTGTTCAAGCAAACAACAACAACAACAACAACAAACCAAAAAAGTAACTAGCACAGCCATGGTAATGTAGGGAAAGTGCACAAGAGTATTTTCACATTTTCACAGATGAAAAAAAATCAACCATTGAACATAGGGCCATGCCTAAGAAAAAGTTTTTGAGAAAAATGCGCTTACTTAGATAAAATGTCCACTTCTGTGTCCATAGAGCTGACACAGAAACAGGGCAATGCTCATGACACATCTGTGCCATTAGCCTAAGGTACAAGTGGTGGTGACTGGTGTCTGCTTGCCCACCGGCCATAACTGGCTTCGCTCAGTACTCATGGCCAACTCTGCTGAAGTAATATTAACCCCTCTCAGAGATGAAGAAATTGTGCTCCTTGAAATGTGACTTGCCCAAGTTCCAACTCCAGGGCCTCTGGTTTCAATGCTTTTGCTTTCTACTTTACTCTCTGGTGCCTGAGGTTAGTGTTAGCACCTCCACATCTTTGCCAATATCCAAACTGTTGCCTAACTTGACTAGGCAGATGTAGCTATTGTCTGCCTTGTGGATAGTTTTCCTCTATGCAGAAGGATACCTTTCAGCTGCTACCTGCCAGCCCCTCTCCTATGTGAAGAAGGATTCTGGAAATCAGAATCATATGCTTCTCATCTGGTTCCAATCCATCTAGATAAGTGGTGCCACACAAGGTCTGTCCTCATAGAAACCAGCCAACATTCAGAAATAATTCTTAAGTTGTATACACTACAGCAAGACCTAGATACTGGCTTTTGTCCTGTTTGAATTTAAATTTAAAAAGCAACTAAAATAGATGGAAAACTCAGCTATTTGGGGAAGAAAATTTTACAACAAATAACACTTATAGATAATGTTCAAATATAACCAATAAAATATAATTATATTAGAGAGTCCACTGGAAATTAGAAACTACTAGAAACCATTTGATTTAGAAATTTGAGCTATAAGTATCTTTAAAATCTAAAGTATTAAATATCACTTTAGAATTAAGCATTCATTTAACAAACATTTATTGAACTTAGTACCAGGCACAGGAAATTCAAAAATAAGCAAAAGCATCTGTGGGATTTGAAGAATCTAAAAAGGCAGAATGTGAGATGATCATATAAAAATAATCATAGTACTGTTAAGGAGGCATTTATTCCCAAGTTCATGAGGAGCTTGTATTGGACAATATTAGGCTTTTCTCCACCCTCCCCTCTCCTTTCTCCTTCACTGATAGCAGGCCAGGGGTAACTGGAGTGCTTAGAGGAGGAAAATTGACTTATTTATTTGCTTTTCTCCCTCCTCTCATTCCACTCCTACTCTTAAGCTCTTTGACACTCTACTTATAGGGCATGTGATAGGGCAAATTCTGTTCAGATGGAGATAGTTTCATTTTGACAAGACTGTGTAGTCTTAAGGCCATGTGACCACACACTTAAGCTTTAGCTTTCAGGGTACTGTCTATTAGTGATGGAGTTGAAATTTTGATTTTCAACTGATGTTTCTATGTTTCTCTCTAAGAACTAGGCAAGGAAGAGAGACATCACTGTGCTTCTAAAGACTCAAAAAGAAAAAAACAGAACATGTGTATAATAAGTATGTAAGGCTGTAGGGCACTGAAGAGAAACCACCTCTTCCTACTAAAAAATAAGGACCCCACAGCATAAATGTTATTGGGGCTAGATGTTGAAGTGTCTGGAATGAGCAAGGCAAGGAAGGCAGGAAAGAACATACTAGGAAATATATAGAGAGTTACTCAGCACAAATCTGTCATGGTAAGAAAATGGAAAATAATCTATGTGGCTTCAGGGTATGGTGGGTTGCGGGGACATGGAAAGTGCTGTTGAGGTCACACTGTGGAGGGCTTGTGTGGAGAGTACTACACAGATTCCTGTGCCCCATCCTCAGGATTCAGTGCATCTGAGATGAAGCTTAGGTGCCCAATCAATTTTAGGAACCATTGTCTTCCAGGCAAAGGAGTTTGAACTTCATCACACGGTAATGAGAGGACATATGAGGGAGCTGACTATAGAAAGTTTACTTTGGTGACCAATGTGGAGGCAAAGACAAATGAGAAAAGCCTAAATCACAGAGGAGTCAAATGTATAGAGCCAGAAAGTAGAGTGGGGTTGTCAAAAGCTGAGGTCAGGGGAGAATGGGAAGCTATTGTTTAATGGGTATATAATTTCAGAGCTTTTTTTTATTGTTGTTCAAGTACAGTTGTCTCTATTTTCACCCCACCATGCTTCCCCACACCACCCATGCCTTCCTCCCAACCTCGAACCTACGCCCTTTGGCTTTGTCCTTGTGTCCTTTATACATGTGCCTTGATGGCCCTTCCCCTATTATACCTCTCCCCACTCCTCTCTGATTACTGTCAGCTTGTTCTTATTTCAATGTCCCTGGTTGTATTTTGCTTGTTTGTTTGTTTTGTTGATTAGATTCTGCTTATAGGTGAAATCATATAGTTTCACACAATGGAATAGTACACAGCAGAAAGAAAGAAGGAGCTCCTACTCTTCATGATAGCATGGATGGAACTGAAAAGCATTATGCTAAGTGAAATAAGCCAGGAGGTGAAAGAATTTCAATTTTGCAAGATGAAATGAACTCTGCTTGTCGGTGGTGGTGATGGTCATAACAATGTGAATGTACTTAACATCACAGAACTTTATACTTAAAATGGTTAAGATGGTAAATTTTATGTATATTTTACCATAATTTAAAAATGTAAACAATTTTTTTTTGCTTAAAGATACCTTGAAGGGAAGCAAAAGACAAGAGAATATTTAGGGTGAAATATTTACATTTTTCAATATAAAATTAGAATTATGTATATTTTTCCTTTGGCAGAATTTGTTCTGCTCTTTCTTGGCATACTAGCACCTGTAAAGATAGTATTTTCTCAATTAAAATATAGATTATGGTATGCAGAGGAGAGGCAAGTGAAGTTGAGAACAATTTTAAATTTATTAACCATAAAATACACATTTAAGATCATTGGCAATTTTTTAAAAGTTTTAAAAACATTTAAAAATTAAGCTGTTCAGAAAAATATTAGTGACAGAAAAACAGATGTGGTTGAGAAATAGATTAGAGTAAGTGAATGTGTACCAAGAATAATTATTTTGTTTGCATTTTTCAAGTGTTTAATCAATATAAAGAAGTTTTATAAAATTTGCTTTAATATAAATAGAAACATGTTACTTTTATTTTTTAGAAAGTATTTTATTTAAAAAATAGTTTTTATGGATTGATTTTTAAGCCTATCAACATCATAAAATCAGTTGAAGGTAAATAAATAAATATTTTAAACTATATGATTCATTCTTAAACTTTTTCAGTCTCAAAAAATCATATTTAGATGATAGATTATATGCTTAGCTGTTTATAAAATTGGCATGTTTCTCACTTGGTTGTTAATCCTCAGTCCCTCAGTGGGGAATGCAGAAGGAGAGAAGGATGAATAGCGGGGCATGAACCATACGCACTGGTGCCCAGCCCAGAGAGGACACCCTCAAAGCTAGCATCAAAGACAAATGTACTTCAGGGGAAGCCACAGTTCATTGTACAGCTGTGGAAGTTGATGGGGTAGCTGAGGTTGATATGAGATTATTGGAAATGGAGATTATTTTAATTCCACTTAAGGCTGACTTCAGAACAGGCAGAGCTTCAGACAGGCAGCTTAGGGGAGAATGTTATTTTGCTGCCACAGCTTCTTTTCCTTTTTAATCTGTTCTTCAGGACAACATACAGGCCCAGTAAACTGCAAAAAGCACCCCATTTCCTCATATGCCTCAGGGCTGTCATGTGTAATGTTCAGGGCCTTTGGTTCATTAGCTGCAGGCATAGGCAAATGGTCCTGGATCAGTATTCCTAGTTGTGTACCCAGAACCAAGAAAGGAAACATGGCATGACTGACTTCTTGAATTTATGTAGCTTGAGCGGACTCTTGGATTCACCTCCTTCCTCTCCCCAACCCCCATGTAACAACTTAACTTTGGATTGCTAATTATATACCCTTCAATTGCATTCAGGATTTCATGACCTGAACTATATGGTTTAAATCTCAGTGGGTTATGGAATTTAATTTCTAACAAATAGATGAAGATACCTGAGGGTCTTATTGCACAAGAACTATCTCATCCTGAGTTAAGGTGGATTCTAATAGATTGTATTGTTTTTGGCCAAATATTTTAGCTTTCCTTTCTTAGTCTGCAGGAGTTCTGTACATTCTTACACAGTTGAAATCAGGAGTGGCCAAGTGACTTGCACTGACCAATGAAATAAGGGCAGAAGTGATATATGTTACTGCTAAGCAGAAGCTGTAGGAGCCAGTGTGTGGTTCTCCATGTCTCTTTTTTCTCTGATGCAGCAACTGGCAGTATTTCAGATACAGACTTCTCCACTATCCTGATTTCAGCATGAAGATGATATGGAGCAAAACCATAGCAACCTGTCACAATAGACAGGTCATGTGAGTGAAAAATAAACCTTTACCATTATAAGTTACTAAGATTTGGTGTTGTTTGTTACTGCAGCATAAATTAACCTATCCCCACTAATGCATAATTATTATAAACTCAAAAAGCTAGAAATAAAATCTAGGTATGCTTGGACACTTTGTTTATGTGAATCAGGGTTGCTGAGGGATTCATGGAAGAATGGGATGAAAGCACAGTGAAGATAAACCAGGAACCACCAAAAGAATGTAGTGCCAGCTATTGTTAGATGTCAGGGTAATGGAAAGATGCTTCTGGGGTCAAATTGCCCCATTTAGAAAGGTGGAGGTATAGAGGTGAGCATGATTTTAAGAAATATGTGTTCTTATAGATTCAGAACTTGTTACATTAAAATATCTTACTGTGGAGGTTACTGGAAGATACTGTGTGATCATGTTAAGAAAATAATGTTTAAGCTAAAAAACAAAATGAAAAGGGGAAGAGAGCACTCTAGTCCAGTGCACAGTGTTAGCCCTACATGTACTAGAGAGGAAACAGGATCACTCTATAAGCTGGTTAAATGTTTGAACCCAAATGGATCTGCTTGAGAGAGTAGGAAACAGTAGAAGGAATCTGGGTTCTGCAGATTTATCCCAAATTTGTAAGAAAAGAGGCATCATGAAGATGACTTTCTACTGTTATAGAAGGCACACGTGTTACCCCAAGGCTGGGAGTGAAGAATTTGATGCCTTGCTTTGCTATTTCTGCCATGATGAGTCCCTCTGGAGCAGTGGAGATCCCATTTGGTGGCCTGGTAAAGGTCAGGGATGAGCATAGAGGGAGGCCTAGGAAACACCTTGGCTAATGCTGGCCTAACATTTTAATACTGTCCCTCTCACATCTATCAGCACAGTGGCAATTCCATTGTCCTTCTGTGACTCTACCTTGTGGGGAGAGTTTAGGCACATGGTGTTGGTGTTAGGGAAGAGGAGGTGTTACTAGTACTTCCTCCTATACCTGGTCACTTAATTCATAACATAAATATAATTAAATATACCTCAATTGATTAGAGGTGCGAGTACAGTGACTGGTGTTTCAACAAGCAGTTTTCTAAGCCATAAGCACATAATTAGAGAGAGCCAGCCAGTCTGAAGCTGGAATGAGCAGGGGGTTGGCAGTTTCAGTCTGTGACAGCCGTAATAGGATGCATGCCCAACAGAAGAAAATGTCCAGCAACCTAAAGGGAATGTGACAGCTTTGCTGTAGGCTCTGCTCAGCAAAAGCTAACACCTGGGTGAAGGAAGGCGAGTGCTGTATGGGCTTCAGAGAGGAAAACTCTCCTGCTTTATGGCAGTATGGGAATGATTGAGAATTGGAGACAAAAATGGTGAACCTGCTTCCCTTTCCCCCATGACTGATGCTTTCAGGCATGCACATGTGTGTACACACAGATGTGCATGGACACACACAAAGACACACAAACCCAAGGAATAATGTAACAATGACAGGGATAGCGATGTGAATGGGCCAGTTGTGAGATAAAGGGGGTTGGGGAAGGTATACAGACCAGAAAAACTGCTTGTTTAGCTCTACTGGAGTTAAGATACATGGAGTGCTGCCCTTTGCCTTCTGCAGAATCCAGAAAGAATGAATTCTTCTCTGAAGCTTGAGAATGATTCTAAATGTAGATGTAGCAGGCTTTGTCTGTGCTCTGCCTGGTCCTGGGATTGTTTTCTCTGTCTCCTTCTCCCTGGCTTCCATTTGCTTTTACCCCCAGAGCTCTGCACCTATGATTCTTCCAGTGACTTCCACAGCCTCCTGGAGCAGCTTTATCTCCAGGAGCATAGAGCCCCAGGAATCTGGGAGTTGGTGACCCCATCCCCATACCCCTTATCAATGGCAGATGGACGAGCATGGTTTAGGGAAGTTAAGACTGCCTGGCCTCCCTACTCAGGTGCAGACATCTCTCAGGCTCATTTACACTCCAGAGATTTTTCTGAGGGATCAGGCTGCAGCCATCTTCCCCTGAGAGTCTGCCTGAAAGTGTACCCTTTCTTGTCTTTGTCCCCTTTACCCCCTAGCCACCTTCTACTCCCTTTTTGTTTGTCTTTTCTGGAAGCATCCCCTTAATAAATCACATGCATCCAAATACTTATCTTGGAGTCTTCTTCTGAGGAATTTTATTCAAAACCATAGAGGACTGATGTTGGCTTCTTGCTGGAATTTGCAGGGAGGTGGGATCTGCAGACAGCTGCGCTACTGGGGCAGTGACAAAGCTGTAAGGTGCCAGGCAGTAGAGTATGGGAGAAAGTGGTCATCTTCCCATAGGATCAGCCAGTGACAAGGCTGCAGGAGGTCCCACATAGGTACCTGAAAATCATCTAACTGCTACAAGAAAAAGCCAACATTTAGTACATCTAGGATGATGAGCTAAGAGCCATCATTAGCTGCAGGTGTGCACCAGAGCCAGCAAATCTGATGAAAATGAAAACATATGTGACTTCCTCACATTTCCATCCAAGTGCTCCCCATGGAAACAGACACTTCTCTGTGATGCTTCCCAGACATGGGAACACCAGAGCCTGTGGAAATAGGAATAGGATCAGTAGGAGGTGAGAGGAAGACCTTAGGATGGTAAAGAGTTTGGGAGGGGAAGCTATGGTTAAAATAATATTTTACTTCAACTGAATATTTACCTGTATGAGATGCAATTTTAAAACAGGAGTGACTAGAATAGCTGGAAGAGACAAGATCAATATCTACTTAGGTTCTGCTGAGAAGGAATGGGATCTCATAAAGAGAAATGAGATCTTTGCTTAGAAACCCTTAGGATAGAAAACCTGTCCTACTGGACAGCATAATCTTATCTAAGACCCATCACAAAGCAACTGTAGGATGGATAATAGCTTTCGCAGATGTATTTCAATTTCTTAATGATAGAGTCATCTGAAGGTATTGTCATTTAGCTAGTGTGTGAGGGATCCATAAATAAGAATGGGCTGCAGTGGGGGAGGGGTTCAGTGTGGGAAGACCTTAGTGGGAGGTGGATACAGCCTGCTTTGTGAGATTTCAGCCACAGGGCTCACCTCCTTAGACTGTGAGACCACCTCCCCAGGTCACAGACTTTGGGCCTAATGCTCTAGAGCCACCTCTAAATGAATGCTCACTCTAAACTTCTGGGGTTTGGTCATTAACCAGTCCATATGAGCAGGGAGTGCAGTTGTTGGGAATAAGTTCTTTCATCTCCTCATGCTGAGGGAGCTAAACTCATGACTACTTAAAGAAACTGTTTAATCTAAACCCTGCCTGGAATCCCTGTCCTTCAGTGACAAAATGTAAGCTCTCATGGATGTTAATCATTCATTCTCCCATCATCCCTATAATGCTTTAATTGACTATGTTCCTGATACATTTATGGGCTGTGGAGCTGGTATCCCTCCTTGTTCCCATTGCCATTTCCAAATATTAGACACCACTGTATCACAAAGTAAACAAAACAAAACTTGGCTCCTTGAAACTCATATCATTGGATTTATCATACTTGACCTATTAGCCGCTAGTCAAGCTCATATTTGATCTTTTCCATTTATTAAGAAATTTGATCTGGTTGATAAGCAGTTATTCCAAATTCTTCATTTTAGGTGACTTCCACATCTATTGGAACAACCCATCTATTATATCATTTTCTCCATTCTTCAATCACTTTATCTCTAATGACCTTTTCCTTTCCTTCTCAAGCTACCATCTCCCAAAGTCATAGTGATGGATTGAAGGAGACAATAAATAGTCCCATTTTTCTCCTCTAATTATGTTCCATACTAATTATAATATAGGGAGGAAATGAGACAGCTGAAAATGAATTTCTTATCTTTATTACATTAAATAGCTAGATCAGAGAGTGTGATTTAGCTGAGTAGCCATGATTAAGCTTCCTGATAGTGGACCCCCAAATTAGATGCATCTCCCCAGCTGAATAAGTACAGGTTTCCTCCTGAGGAAGTCGAAAGAGCATATCAGAATGTGCACCTCCTGGTGTGGTGAAGGAGATAAGGGAGAAAGAGCTGGGTACCCACGTTTAACTTCTTTCCAACTCATCCAGAGTAGATGTGGATGAAAGACTCTGGATTCTCTTATACTTACATTCAAATGGCCAAATACCCCTGGAGAAAGACAAACTATAGAGCAAATTGTTATTTAAAATGCATAATCATATGTCTCAAACATACACTCACACTGAATAGCAATACTATTACATTCTCTGATCATCTCTCTCTCCTGATTTCAACAATAACTATTTAAAATCATGCCCCATCCTTCTCTGAATCCTTTTGGTTTTCAGCAAATGAGACTACGTCCTATTTTACTAAGAAATGTGAATCCATCATACAGGACATCAATTTCAGGACATTAGACATCAACTTCCTAACACCAAACCTACATAATCTACCCATATCTATACCCAACTGTCCTTCCCCCTACACATAGCACACACCTTCTATTGTGCCTTGGACTCTTTTTGTTCCTGCTATCACATTCACACTCATATTTTATCAAATATCTCTCCTCTTTCTGTATATTCAATCAGTCCTTCCCAACTAGAACATTCCTAACACCATTTAACTGTGCTCAACTCTCTTCTCTCTTAAAAATAACCTCCCTTTTAGGAGGATATGACTTGGGGGTAGGGCTTCTGGAATTCTAGTAATGTTCTTTTCCTGAAGTTAGTTGTGGGTCTATGGGTATTTGTTTATTTTATTCTTTAAACTATGTTTGTATGTTACACTCTTTTGTGTATATAAATTTTTCATGATTAAAAAGCCAAAACAAAACAAACCCTTTTCTCAATCTCAAATCAATTTTTATCCCATCACCATACGTCTTTCTTTTACAACCAGACTTCTTGAAAGAGAAGTCTGTATTTTCTGTCTCCACTTTCTTTTTATTTTTTAATTTAATTTTATTTATTTTATTTTTTATTGTTGTTCTTGTACAGTTATCTGTCTTTTACTCCCGTCCCAGCCCATTGCCGCAACCCTCCCCACCTCCCTCCCATATACACCCCTGCTAGTTTTTGTCCATGTGTCTTTCATACTTGTTGCTCCAAACCTTTCTCCCCTTCCCTTGAAATTCCCTCCCCTCTCCCCTCTGGTGGCTGTCAGCCTGTTCTCAATTTCAGTGTCTTTGTTATATTATGCCTGTTTGTTTGCTTTGTTGATTAGGTTCCTGTTAAAGGTGAGATTATATGGTATTTGTCTTTCACCGCCTGGTTTATTTAGCTTAGCATAATGCATTCCAGTTCCATCCATGTCTCCACTTTCTTAATTCTCAGTCTCCCCTCAACCTATTCCAGTTTCCACACTTTCCTCTCTGCCAGTCACTTCTCTGAGCCAGCTCTAATAAGGTCAACAATGACCACCATGTCCTCAAACAGTGCACATTGTTCAGACTCTATCTTACTGCACAATTCAGCATGTTCATGAACACTATTAGCCACTTTTACTTTCTTGCAACACTTCCTCCTCTTGCCTTCAATGCTGCTGCATTGAATGCTGGTTTCCTGTCAACCTCTCTGCCTGCCAACTCTTAGCCTACTTTGTGTATTTTCTTTCTTTTCTCTTCTTTTTGTTTTAATTGCTGTTCTCATACAGTTTTCTGTCTTTTACTCCCACTGCCCCAACCATCCCAGCATCCCTCCCATTTCCACCCCCCCTAGTTTTTGTCCCAGTTTTTGTCCTTTATACTGGTTGCTCTAAACCCTTCCCTCTTTCCCCTGAAATTCCCTCCCCTCTCCCCTGAGGTCACTGACAGCGTGTTCTCTATTTCAGTGTCTTTGGTTATATTTAGCTTGTTTGTTTTTTTGGTTGATTAGGTTCCTGTTGAAGGTGAGAGCATATGGTATTTGTCTTTCACCTCCTGGCTTGCTTTGCTTAGCATAATGCTTGGCAGTTCCATCCATGCTGTCGCAAAGGGTAGGAGCTCCTTCTTTCTTTCTGCTGCATAGAATTCCATTGTATAAATGTACCATAGTTTTTTGATCCATTCATTTACTGATGGGCACCTGGGTTGCTTCCAACACTTGGCTATTGTAAATTGTGCTGCTATGAGCATTGGGGTGTATAGGTTCTTTTGGATTGGTGTTTCAGCGTTTCTAGGATATAATCCTAGCAGTGGAATTCCGGGGTCAAAAGATAGATCCATTTTTAGTTTTCTTAGAAAAATCCATACTGTTTTCCATAGTGGTTGTACCAGTCTGCAATCCCACCGACAGTGCACTAGGGTACCCTTTTTGCCACAACCTCTCCAACACTTGTTGTTTGTTGCTTTTTTTATGATGGCCATTCTGACTGGTGTGAAGTGGTATCTCATTGTGGTTTTAATTTGCATCTCTCTGATAGCTAGCAATACTGAGCATCTTTTCATGTGTCTCTGGATCCTCTGTATGTCCTCCTTAGAGAAGTGTCTGTTCAAGTCCTTTGCCCATTTTTTAATAGGGTTGTTTGTCTTCTTAGAGTGGAGTCATGTAAGTTCTTTATATATTCTGGAGATTAAACCCTTGTCTGAGGTATCATTGGCAAATATATTTTCCCATACAGCTGGTTTTCTTTTTATTTTAATACTGTTTTCTTTAGCTGTGCAAAGCTTTTTATTTTGATGAGATCCCATGTGTTTATTCTTTCCTTTATGTCCCTGCTTTAGGGGACATATCACTAAAAATGTTGCTATGTGAAACATTTGAGATTTTCCTGCTTATGTTCTCCTCTAGGACTTTAATGGTGTCATGGTTTATATTTAAATCTTTATCCATCTTGAATTTATCTATGTGTATGGTGTAAGTTGGTGCTCAAGTTTCATTTTTTTTTGTACATAGCTGTCCAGTTCTCCCAACACCACTTGTTGAAGAGGCTATTTTTACTCCATTTTATATTGCTGCCCCCTTTGTTGAATATTCATTGACCGTAGAGACTTGGGTTTACTTTTGGGCTATCTGTTTAATTCCACTGGTCCATGTGCCTGTTTTTATGTCAGTAGCAGGCTGTTTTGATTATAGCGGCCTTGTAATACAGTTTGGTATTACATATTGTGATCTCTCCTACTTTGCTTTTCTTTCTCAAAATTGCTGCCGCTATTTGGGGTCATTTATGGTTCCATATAAATTTTTGAAGTGTTTGTTCTATGTCTGTGAAATATGCCATTGGTACTTTAATAGGTATTGCATTGAATTTGTAAGTTGCTTTGGGAAGTATGGACATTTTGATATTAATTTTTCTGATCCATGTACATGGTATATGCTTCCATTTGTCTGTGTCTTCCTTGATTTCTTTCTTTAGTGTTGTGTAGTTTTCTGCGTACAGGTCTTTCACCTCCTAGGTTAGGTTTATTCCTAGGTATTTTATTTTTCTTTTTGCTATATCAAATGGGATTTTTTTAGAATTTCTGCTTCTGCTGTTTCATTGTTGGTATACAAAAATGCTTTTGATGTCTGGATATTGACTTTGTATTCTGCTGTTTTGCCAAATTCATTTATTAGGTTGAGCAGCTTTTTTGGCCAAGTCTATAGGATTTTCTATGTACGCTATCACGTCATCTGCAAACAATGATAGTTTTGTTTCCTCCTTTCCAATTTGGATGCCTTTTATTTCCTTTTCTTGTCTAATCTCTGTGGCTAAGACTTCCAATACAATATTGAATAGAAGTGGTGAAAGTGGACAATCATGTCTTGTTCCTGATCTTAGTGGAAAAGATTTTAGCTTTTGCCCTTTGAGTATGATGTTGGCTGTAGGTCTCTCATATATGGCCTTCATTATGTTGAGGAATGCACCCTCAATTCCCACTTTGCTGAGTGTTTTTATCATAAATGGGTTGTACATTATCAAATGTTTTTTCCACATCCGTTGATATGATCATGTGATTTTCGTCTTTACTTTTGTTTATGTGATGTATTACATTTACTGATTTGGGAATATTGAACCATCCTTGCATCCCTGGGATGAATCTGACTTGGTCATGGTGTATGATGTTTTAAATGTATTGTTGGATGCAGTTTGCCAATATTTGTTGAGGATTTTAACATCTATGTTCATCAGCGATATTGGCCTGAAGTTTTCTTTCTTTGTTGTGCCCTTATCTGGTTTTGGGATTATGATGATGCTGGCTTCATAAAAAGAGTTTGGGAGTCTTCCATCATTTTGGATTTTTTGGAATAGTCTGTGAAGGATAGGGGTTAGGTCTTCCTTAAATGATTTGTAGAATTATCCTGTGAAACCATCTGGTCCAGGGCTTTTGTGTGTCAGGAGTTTTTTGATTATTGCTTGAATTTCATCTGCTGTTATTGGTCTGTTCAGGCTTTCTGCTTCTTCATTCATTTTTGGAAGATTATATTTTTCTAGAAACTTGTCCATTTTACCTAGATTTTCAAATTTCTTGGCATACAGTTCTTCCTAGTAACTTCTTACAATGATTTGTATTTCTGTGGTGTCAGTTGTAATCTCTCCTCTTTCATTTCTGATTGTGTTTATTTGGATCCTCTCTCTTTTTTGATAATGAGCCTGAATAAAGGTTTGTCGATTTCATTTATCTTTTCAAAGAAGCAGCTCCTGGATTCATTGATCCTTAGAATTGTGCTTTTAGTCTCTATGTCATTTAATCTGTTCTGATCTTGGTTATGTCCTTCCTTCTACTTGCTCTGGGTTGTCTTTGTTGTGGTTGCTTTACTTTTTGTAGGCGCAGGGTTAGGTTGTTTGTTTGAAATGTTTCTATCTTTTTTAGGTAGGCCTGTATTGGTATGAACTTTCCTCTGAGGACTGCCTTCGATGTCCTTGTAAGATTATTTTCATTTGTTTCCAGAAACTCTTTGATTTCCTCCCTAATTTCATTCTTGACCCATTCATTGTTTAATAGTATGCTATTCAATATCCATGAATTTGAGGGTCTTGGGTTTTTTCCCTTGGGGTTGGTTTCTAGTTTCAGTCCCTTGTGGTCAGAAAAAATGCTTCATATGATTTCAATTTTCTTGAATTTGTTGAGGCTTGTTTTGTGTCCTATCATGTGGTCTATCTTTTAGAATGTTCCATGTGCATTTGAAAAGAATGTGTATTTAGTTTTTTGGGATGAAGGGCTCTATATATATCAGTTAAGTCCATTTTATCTAGAGTGTTGTTCAATGCTACAATATCTTTGTTGATATTTTGTTTGGAAGATCTGTCCATTTTTGACAGTGGGGTATTAAAATCCGCTACTATAATAGTGTTGCTGTCAATATCTTTCTTGAAGTCCTCTAAGACATTCTTTATGTATTTAGGTGCTCCTATGTTGGGTGCGTATATATTTACAATGTTTATGTCTTCTTGGTGGATTGTTCGCTTGAGTATTATGAAGTGACCTTCTGGGTCTCTCTTTATGGCCCTTCTTTTGAAGTCTATTTTGTCTGATACAAGTCTTGCTAACCTGGATTTTTTTCTCCTGTCCATTTGCTTGGAAAATTTGTTTCCAGCCCTTCACTTTGAGTCTGTGTAGGTCTTTTGTCCTGAGGTGGGTCTCTTGTAGGCAGCATATGTGTGGGTCATGCTTTCTTATCCATTCAGCTATTCTATGCCTTTTGATTGGAGCATTTAATCCATTTTCATTTAAGGTTATTATTGATAGGTACTTACTCAATTTTTTATGTACCTCTGTTCCTCTCTCTTTTCCTTCCTTTCCTTAAAGCAGTCTCTTTAGCATGTCTTGCAGAGCTGGTTTGGTGGAGGTATATTCTTTTAGATTTCTTTTGTCTGGGAAGCTCCTCTTTTGGCCTTCTATCTTGATTGAAAGCCTTGCTGGGTAAGTAGTCTTGGTTGCAGGCCTTTGGTTGTCATTACTTGGAATATTTCTTGCCATTCTCTTCTGGCTTGGAGTGTTTCCATTGAGAGGTCAGCTGCTAACCTTATTGGGTCTCCCTTGCATGTCACTTGCTTTTTCTCCCTTGCTGCCTTTAAGACTCTCTGTTTTTCTTGGAATTTTGCCATTTTAATTATGATGTGTCTTGAAGTGGGCCTCTTTGGGTTCCTCTTGATTGGGACTCTCTGTGTTTCCTGGATTTGTGTGACTTTTTCTCTCACCAAATTAGGGAAGTTTTCCATCATGACTTTTTCAAATAGGTTTTCTATCCCTTACTCTTCTTCTTCTCCTTCTGGTGTCCCTATTATACGTATATTATTTCATTTCATATTGTCTTGCATTTCTCTGAATCCCTCTTCATTCTTTCTTAGCCTCATTTCCTTTTCTTGCTCTTTCTGGGTGTTTTTTTCTATTTCGTCCTCCAACTCGCTGATCCGATCTTCTGCTTCATCAATTCTGCTTTTCATTCCTTCCACTGTGTTCTTCAGTTCAGAAATTGTATCCTTCATTTTCTCTTGGCCCTTGTTGATAATTTCTATTTCCTTTCATGTTGATATAGTTTGCAGTGAGTTCACTGTAGCTTTCCTGTTTCTAGGTCATTGTGAGTTCATTGAGCTTCCTGATAATCACTGCTTTGAACTCAGCATCTGATAGTTGAGTTGCCTCCATTTCATTTAGCATTCTTTCTGGGGCTTCCTCCTTTCCTTTCATTTGTGGATTGTTTCTTTGTCTTCCCATTTTTTGTGAGACTCTTCTTGTTAGCTTCAGCTTCTTAATTTGATCTGTTCTCGCTCCCTGGGTTTATGGTGTGAACTTCTGTGGTAGAATACCTGTGAGATTCAGTGGTGCAGTCTCCTTTGGGTATCCTGATGTTCACAGCTTCCACTGTCTCAGCTGTCAGGATGCCCCTTCTTTGGTACCAACTCTGTTATTTGTTTTGTTTTGTGTTTTTGGTCTCACTCTTGGGTATTTAAAAAGAGAAAAGAGGAAAATAATGAAAAAAAGAAAGAAAAAAGAGGAAGAAGAGATAAAATTAGGAAGAAATGAAGAAGGAATAAAGGAAGAAAGAAGTAAAGAGTAGCAAAAGGAGTTGAGGGGTAAAAAAGATAACAATAATAAAAATATTAAAAACAAACAAACAAACAAACAAACAAACAAACTCTTGCTGTTTTCAAACTTTCCAAGCCGGTTTTTCTGGTCTTGCTGGCTGCAAAGGCTGAGGAGTGATGGTTTCACATTTCTTTCTCCCTGTTCAGTACTCAGTCAGCTTTGGGCTTCTCTCCCCATGGCTAGCCCTGCCCCCCTCTGCGCAGGGCTTGGGGCCATGGGCTCTGGGACTGCTGGGGAGCTCGCATTTTCCCCCTGTTTATAGGTGTGTGAGTGGGTCTCCCACAGAGTGAACACTCCCTGGGGTTTATGGGTGTGAGCTCTGGGTCTCCTATCTGGCATGGGCACTGTCCTTGTTTATGGGTGCTGGTTCGGGTTTTCTACAGAGCGTGCACGCTGCCAGAGTTTACAAGTGTGGGCTCTGCGGGTTTCCCACATTTTGCACGCTCACCCTGGGTTCCTGGGGGTGAGCTCCAGGTTTCCCATGGATTGTCCGCACTCCCTAGGTTTACAGGTGTGAGCTCTGGTTCTCCTACATAGTGTGCACACTGCCTGGGTTCCTGGCATGGGCTTCCCCAAAGCCCCCTCCTCCAGTTGCGGGTTCCTCTGGTCACATGGGCTCTGGCATGCACTCCAGCCAGGGCTATGTGTGGGTGCTCATGGCCCCAGCGTGTTTGCCACTCAGACCTTAATTTGTCTCTCTGCAACTTCAAGCAACCAGGTCTTTTCCATTGCTGCTCAACCCTTGTTTGGCCAGGAAGCGAGCCATTGACCTGGCTGTCTCCCTAGAGTCCTGTGGCAGATCCAGCAAGTGCTGGGCCCTGGGCTTCAGCCGCCCTGGTCTCCATGCTGATCCCTGGGCTCTTATTGTCCTGAAGAACTCTCCTTACTGTCTGGTTTTTCAATGTCCGCTACAGACTTTGATCTCCTATTTTCATATATGCTGTGGTACTGTTGGCTGTTTGCTTTGTTCCTCTGTAGATTGGCTAGGTTTTTCTCCCATGTGTAGAAGGAAGTGGAATCTGCCTCCTCCTATGGTGCTGCCATCTTCCTTCTCCCGTATATGCTTTCTATTCAGTCGTTAGATTCAAAACTTGTCAAGGCCTAGGTCTTTTTTTTTTTAGTGAATATTTTCTTTTTAGGCAACCCCACCCAAGATCATTAGAGTTATGACTGCCATCTCCAATATACTTATACCCAGTTATATCTTAGACTCTGACTTTTCCTTTGCATTCCAGATTCAGATATACAACACCAATTTAATATCATCCCTCAGTATGTTGCAAAGGCACTTCAGACACCTCATGTCCAAGACCAAACCCAGGCTCTTCCCCCATAAATTTGGTCTTTTGCCAGTGATCACTGTCTCATGGATTCCTCATGCATCTTACTGGCTTTCTCTGTCCCACCATAGGATATTTACATGTATTTCAATTTACCTGCGTGGAATGTTCCTCCTTGTCTCTTTCCATAGATAACTCCAGACATTCTTTATGTGTTAACTCTCTCTCCCTCAGAGAAATCTTTCATGCTCCACATGTCTAGGTAAGCATTACATTTCTTTTCTTTAAAATACTTATCTAAATTTAATGTTTGCATTTGTTAATTAGCATTTATATTTGGTAAATCTTTGGGGCTGCCACTGGACTCTTAACTACTTCCCCCACAGAACTACCTTTGTCATTGCTCCAGTATGTCCCTAGTGCCCGGTGCAGTGCCTGACACCCATGGAGCAGGTACTCAATAATATTTGTTTAAAGTACATGTGTGTGACCATAAATGAATTAATGATTAGTATATACTATAATATAATTTATACCCTATGTAAGAGTTAAGTAACTTGGATGCTTGTTGTATTTTGAAGTCTGGATTGTATTATTTTGTACTTCTTTTATTTTATTGTGTGGCTAATGCCCTGAGAGTTGTGGATTTCAGTGGCATACTGGAGATTCTGATGCATCTAAAATTATTATATGAGTAGTACTTATAGGCACTATAGGGTAAGATACCAAGAGCCCAAAGGAAGAATATTTAAAAAAAAAACTATTATTGAAGAGGAACATCAGACGCTTCTCATTGCCTTCTTGTCTTGCTAAAAGTTAAAGTTATATTACAGGATGTGGGTATTGTGATAACATGGAAGCAGGCAGTATTTGTGAAGGCATTATAATGTGACCAGGGGCTTAGCCCATAACAGTTTGGGGTGTAAGTCTTTTCTTTTGAGACAATATTAAATGTTGTCATGGCTACTTTTCTGAATATGAAGGATTTCATGAAAAACATAAGAATATTCTAAGTTTCTACAAGCAGACTCATCTTTCTTTTCTATCCATTCCCACAGGATCCCAGAAAGACCACAAAAAAGGCATCCTAGCAATGATAACATTGAGAAGAAAGAGTATGGGATGAAGATCAGTGACAAACAGGATGAGGATAACAATTTTAAAGCATTGACCATGATCTTGGTGCTGTCCCAAGAGTTTCATATAGATTAACTATTTTAATCCTCAACACAATTTTATGAAAGAAGTACTATTTTTACCCTGATTTTAAGGACTAGGAAATTGGGGCAGAAAGGAGCTAAGTAACTTGCCCAAGATTATTAATATGTGTGCCATGGTTATAAACTTTTTCAACCTGCCAATAGTCCCAGAATTAAGATAGACCCTTAATGGAATATTGCTGACTTATTGCTGGGGGCACACAGTTGTTTGAAAATCTTCCTCCTTCAAAGATTACTTACTTCTTTAGTGAGTATATTCATTTATCTATGTCTTCACATTCTTCAGATTCTTCTGAACACATTGAACATATAAACCAAATCCTTGTTGGCCTATAGAATGAGACTGATGGATACTTGTGGGACTAATTTTTTTTTTTATTTTCAGAAATTGGGGTGGGTTGGAATTTGAGAGCGTGAATTGTGACCTTAAGTCCTTGCTCAGTTTGCACATGGATCCTTACCATTTTGCTTGAATTCAAGCACCATTTGGGTCAAAAGCTATGTGTCTTAGAAAACATTATGCTGTAGAAGACCATTCTCCTGTTTGTAAAGAGAGTGCACAGAGAAAAAGTAAGAACAATAAGTATGTCCTGAGGACACACTTATTGATTTTTTTATAGAGAGGGGAAGGGAGGGAGAGAAGCATCAAGTGTGAGGGAGAAACATCAATTGGTTGCCTCTCATGTCTGCTCTGATTGAGGACTGATCCCACAACCTAGGCATGTGCTCTGACTAGGAATCCAATCTGCAACCTTTCCCTTTTCATGATGATGCTCCAACCAACTGAGGCATATCAGCTGGGGCAAGAACATTCTTAGTTCAGTTTGACTCACTTCTCAAGTAACATAGAGATCCAAAATTGAAGTGGCTTGCCAAGAAGCCAACGTTCTATATATTAATGAAAACAGAAATATACCTAGAATGTTACCAGTGTCAGAAAAGTTGGGGGACAAATGTTTAAGGCCCTGGAATCAGTGAATAGCAGCTACAAGTGTCCTGTGACAGCTCAGTAAATAGGATCTCAGAGATTCAGATAAGAAGTTCTGCTGAGAACACTGAGGGACAACAGCAGGAATAACATTTAGCTGAGGAGGTATCTCTGAATACCTTCATTGTCAGAGACATTCCACTCCCCAGCCCCTTGTGGATCTGGGTCAGGGACCACTGCAAGAAGCTCACAAGGACAATGCTGGGGCTGCTGATTCACTCCCCAGGGAGGGCTGGATGTCTGAGCAACTGCAGGTCTTGAGGCACACAACAGAGGGAACTATGACAGAATGGTGGGTGGTGAGTGACAAAGACTAAGAGAGATCTGAATGCATTCTCAGGATTAGGAGACAGTGACAGAAAGGGAGACATACCCAAACAAACAACAAAAGACAATAACAGAGAAAGTGTCTTAGAAGAGTCAAGAGCATGGGATGAGATTAGGAAAGTCACCATTAAGGAGATCAGGTGGCAGATGCAAAAGGTACTTGGAGAATTACTCCTACTTTGGAGTCAACTCAAGTGAAAGAGTTCTGACAAGTCTACCCTTCATGGCTTCACATGAAGGCATACAGTGGTTAGTTCCATAAGAGGGCATAAAATAAAACACAAATAAACAGAAAATTGTACCACATCCCTTATGAGAAAATTTGATATTATGAAAATCTTAATTCTTTCATTAATATAGAAATTGAGAGCAATCCAAACTACATCTCTGGTTTGGGTTTTTATTATTATTAAATAAACAAAGTTCACATGAAAGAATAAATGTTCAAGACTACTCAAAATTTTGAAAGAAAGGACTGTATATTAAAACAGGTAAAGCCATTATAATAAAAACAGTATGATGTTGGAATAGGAATAGCAAAATATAAACCCTCCTGTGTTCACTGCAGCATTATTCATAATAGCCAAGATGTAGAAATAACTTAAGTGTTCATTGACAGAGGAATGGATAAAGAAAATATGGTATTTATATACAATGGCATATTAATCAGCCTTAAAAAGATAAGAAAATTCTACAATATGAAGAATATAGATTATGATAAGGGATATAAGTCAGTCACAGAAAGACAAATCCTATATGTTTCTATGTATATGAAGTATCTAAAATAGTCAAATTTATAGAATCAAAAAGTGGTATGCTGGTAGCCAGGGGAAGGACTGGGAAATAGGGAGTTACTAAGTCAGTATACTAAATAAGTTACTAAATAAGTATAAAGTTTTAGTTAAGCAAGACGAGTGAGTCCTATAGAGCTGTATAACATGGTACAGTCAATAATACTGTATTATGCACTTGAAAATATGTTATGCTCAAGCTCCAGGATGGTGGCAGAGTAGGAAGAAGTTACACACACCTACTTCCAGGACAAAATATAAATTACAACTAAAGTATAGAACAATAAACCTGAATAACCAACTGAAAACTAGCTGAAAAGAAGTCTTATAACCAATGATATACAAAAGAAGTTACCTTGAGACTGGTAGGAAAGATAGGGATGTGAAAAGCGTTGGCCTGTCAACCACATGATGCAGTTAAGAATCAGGAGGGATATCTCAGCTGCAAAGGTCTCTCCCTTAGGAGCACCTTTGCTGGGAAGAGGTGGCCACATAACATCTGTCTGTGGAAATAAGTGGGGATTCCATCCATCAGAGTGAGATGTGAAACTACTAGAAACCCAGTCACCCTCTTAAAGGGTCAGCACACAAAATCTCATTTGTGGCCACTCACCCTGGGCTCTGGTGGAGGGGCAGAGTTCAGAGTAGATGGGAATCATACAAGGAGAAACTAAGTTATGTGGCTTCAGGGAGAGGGCTTCAGGGATAGCTGCTAATATCCCTGTGCTGAGTCCCTCTCCCATACCACCCACAGATGTCATGTTTCCTGGCTGAGCACTCCCCTCCATATGGCATCAATTTGGGGAGATACATCAGCCCCATCATCTGACTCCCCAGGGTTTTACCCTGTCAGGCTTCTGCCCAGCATAAGAATCAGAGAGGTGAGGCCATCCTGAGCCCATGGTGCATTGCTTCTTGGAAGGCTCTTGAGGAGTTGTGGGCAGACTCAGAGGGTGTTAGAGAAGCACAGGGAGAGACTGAATTGATAGCTTTGGGACAAGGGCCATTTTTCCCAAATGCCAGATCAGCACCATCCCCTATGTGATCATCCTGGAGAGATAACCTAGCACCACATTTCCAACTCCCTGTGAACACACCTGTTAATCTCATGCCCTGTGTTCTATGCACTGTGGAGAAATCAGCTAGCTGTGGCCAATGTGAGTCCACAGTGCAGTCTTTCTTGGAGGGTTTTCAAGAAGGTGCAGGCAGAATTAGAGGCATTATAGATGCATAGGGAGAGACTAAGTTGTGTGGTTCTAGGGCAAGGGCAACTTTTCCCCATGCCCTGCCCTGACCAGTGCCACTATTGCTGTGTAGAGCCCACCCTCTTACTACTAAATCCAAATCTGTTTTAGCCTCATAAGCTCTACTCACCCAAACCTGATGACTCTCTAAGACCCTTCCCTACCACAAAGGTCTGCAGGCCCAGGTAGCTGGTGGCTGGCCTAGGTATATACTGAAAATTTTGCTGAGAGGCTTCTGGCTCAGCGCTGGTACCAAGTTTGAATGTATATAAACCCAGTAAATACCTCTCATCCTATCTTGTGACTAACAGAAAACCTAACTCATGCAAATAACAGGCAACCAGCAGGCAGAGGTAAATCTTGGGGTGCTTTGAGCATTAACTGACCTGCCCTAGAGCTGGTACTGGTGGAAGCTGACCACAGTATGCAGTTTAGTCCCTCTTATCTGAATGTAGACTTAGCAGAGACAGCCATCAACCATGCATGGATCACTTTGTAGCCCAGTGCCATTCATAGGCAGCATATGACGTTGATCTGAACCGGAGTCCCTCCCAAGAGGCCCCCAAGCCAACACACCTAGTGATGGGCTTCAGACAGCATCAGAATGCAACCTGATTAGCTTCACAGGTGGCATACTCAGAGATTTTAGCAGGTACCACAAACTACTGGTGCAAATTCCACTTCATGGGATTAGCGCCTTGCACAGCAGCTCATCTATGGTGGTTAGGGGCAATCTTAACAGTTAAGCCAGACTGAGGATCAACCTCACCCACAAATGGGCCACCAGAAATCAAGACAAAACTACAACAGGATTATTACATAACCCACACAAGAGAAATTCCAGGAGCACTTAGCTCAGGTGATCAGAGAGACTGCCATTGAGCCCCACAGAACACCTACTATAGGAGGCCACAATACAAAGCCTGGGAGACATAGCAGATCTACACAATATACAAAAACAAACACAGGGAGGCAGCCAAATTGGGAGACAAGAAATGTGCCCCAAATTCAATAAAAGGAAAAAAAAAAACAACTAAGTGAGGGCAAGAAATCTACCAAATACAGAGTTGAAAACAAAGGTAATAAGGATGTTCAAGGAACTTAGGGGAAGAAAGGATAAACTCAGTGAGAACATAAACAAAGAGAGAGTTGAAATTACAGTTAAATAGACAGTATAGTTAAGGTGTAAAAAGAACATAGAAACCATAAAAAGGAAATGAAGAATACAATCTCTGAAATAAAGATTACACTAGAAGGAATCAACAGCAGATTAGCTTAAGCAGAGAATCAAATTAATGATTTGGAAGACATGGTATCTTATCCAATCAGAACAGCAAAAAGGAAAAATAAGTTTAAAAAAATGAGGACAGTGGTATCTCATTGTGGTTTTAATTTGCATTTCTTTGATGGCTACATATGTTGAGCATTCTTTCATACTTCTATGGTCCCTCTGTATGTCTTCCTTGGAGCCGTGTCCCTTTTTTTAAACTGGATTTTTTGTCTTCCTATTGTTGAGTTGGATGAGTTCTTTATGTAATTGGAGATCAAACCTTTGTCCAAGGTATGATTGACAAATATGTTTTCCCATATCGTTGGTTCCCTTTTAATTTTTTATGTTTTCTTTAGCCATGTAAAAGCTTTTAAATTTGACATAGTCCCATTTGTTTATTCTTTCCTTTATATCCCTTGCCTTAGGAGATATATTGATGAAAATATTGCTGCATAGCATATCCTAAATTTTGGGGCCTATGTTTTCCTCTAGGACTTCTATGGTGTCATCACTTATATTTAAGTCTTTTATCCATCTTGAGTTTATTTTTGTGTGCAGCGTAAGCTGGTGGTCTAATATCATTTTTTTCATGTCCCTGTCCAGATCTCCCAACACCATTTATTGAAGAGGCTATTTTTACTTAATGTTATGCTCCTTCCCCCTTTGTCAAGTATTAGTTGACTATAGAAACTCCACATCAGTCAAAATGGGCATCATTAACAAATCAACAAAAAAAACAAGTGCTGGCAAGGATGTGGAGAAAAGTGAACCCTAGTGCAGTGTTGGTGGGAATGCAGGCTGGTGCAGCCACTGTGGAAAACTGTGTGGAATTTGCTCAAAAGACTAAAAATGGAACTGCCTTTTGATCTAGTCATCCCACTGCTTGGATTATACCCTAAGAACCACAAATCACCAATTCAAAAGAACCTATGCACCCCAATGTCCATAGCAGCACAATTTATGATAGCCAAGTGCTGTAAACAGTCTAAGTGCCCATCAGTAAATGAGTGAGTCAAAAACCTGTGCTACATACACATAGTGGAATACTATGCAGCAGAAAGAAGAAACTTTTACCACTTGATTTTATTGTGCTAAATGAAATAAGCCAGGCAGCAAAAAACAAATACCATATGATCTCACCTATAAGTGGAGCCTAATGAATAAAACAAAATGAGCAAAATAGAAACAGAGACATAGAAATAAGGAACAAACTGACGGTGACCAGAGGGGAGTAGGGAGGAGGATAATGAGGGAAAGAAGGGAAGGGTCTCATCAAAGAATATGTATAAAGGACCCATGGACATTGGCAACAGAGTGGGGATTGACTGTGGGAGCAGAGCATAAGCCAGGCAGGGGAGAGCAAAAGGGGATAAATTAGGATAATTGTAATTTAATAACTAAAAAAATGAGGATAGTTTAAGTGACCTCTGGTACAACATTAAGAGTTACAACATCAGTAACAAGAGGAGAAGAGAGATTGAGAACCCATTGGAAGAAATAAAACTTTCCTAACCTGGTGGGGAAATAAAAAAGACACTGAAGTCCAGAAAGCACAAAGAGTACCAAGCAAGATGAACACAAAGAGGTCCACCTCAAGACATGATATTAGTAAAATGGCAAAGGTTAAAGACAAAGAGAGAATCATAAAAGCACCAAGAGAAATGTAGTTACCCATAAGGAAGCTCCCATAAAGCTGTCAGCTAATTTCTTAACAGAAACATTTCTCAAAAGAAAAGATTGGCACCAAATATTTAAAGTGATGAAAAGTAAAGACTGATAACCTAGACTACTCTACTAAACAAGAATATTATTTAAAATTGAAAAAGAAATTAAAGTCTTCCCAGACAACAAAAATCAAAAAAAGTTCATCACCACTCAACCAGTATTATAAGAAATGTCAAAGGGTATTCTTTAGAAAAGATAAAAAGAGGAACATAAATATGTATGTATAATAAAATGGTGATAAATATGAACCTGTCAGTAATCACTTTAAATGTAAATGGATTAAGTGACCCAATCAAAAGATACAGGGTAGCTGAGTGGATAAAAAACAGACCTACATGTATGCTTTCTACAAGAGACCAATTTCAGGTCAAAAAGACACACACGCACTGAAAGTAAAGGGTTGGAAAAAGATACTTCATGCAAAAGAAAACAAACAAAAAAACACGTTACTTATGTAAAACAAAATAAACTTTAAAACAAAGGGAGGCAAATGAGAGACAAAGAAGGTCATTACATAATAATAAAAAATCAATCAAATAAGAGAATATAACCATTGACAACATTTATGCACCAAACATAGGAGCACCTAAATATATAAAGGAAATATTGATGGGCATAAGGGAGAAACTGACAGTACACAGTCATAGTTGGGGACTTTAACAACCTATTGACATCAATGGATATGTTTTTCAGACAGATAATAATCACCAAGGAACCAGTGGCCTTAACTGACACACTAGATGAGATGGATTTAATTTATATTTTTGTAGCATTTCACCCCAAAGCAGCAGAAAATACATTCTTTTCAAGTGCAGATGGAATATTTTCTAGGATAAACCAAATGTGAGGCACAAAAAATGTGTCAATGAATTTAATAAGATTGAAATTATATCAATTATCTTCTCCAACCACAATGCTATGAAACTAAAAATCAATTATAAAGAAGAAACCTGGAAAACACAAAAATGAAGGATAAATAATATGTCAGAAAGCAATAAATAGGTAACAATGAGATTGAGAAAGAAATTTTACAAATGAAAATGAAAACACAGCAACATAAAATCTGGAGAACACAGAGAAAGTAGTCTTAAGAGGGAAACTTATATCAGTGCAGGCTTATCTCAACAAATAAGAAAAATCTCAAGTAAGCAATCTAAACTTCCATGAAAAGGAACTATTTAAAAAAAAAACAACAACTAACAAAGCCCAAAGTAAGAGGAAGGAAACAATATATATTGAGAAAAAAATAAAATACAGTCTAAAAAATACAAAAGATTAATAAAATCAAGAGTTGGTTCTTTAAAAAGATAAATAAGATTGATAAACCTTTAACTAGACCCATCAAGAAAAAAAGAAAGAAAACCACAATAAATAAAATCAGAAATGAAAGAGAAGTAACAATTTACATCACAGAAACACAAAAGATTATAAAAAATATTGTGCAAAGAGAACAATCTGGAAAAATGAATAAATTCCTAGAAACATACTCCCAAACTGAATCAAGAAGAAGCAGAAAATCTGACTGGAATGATTACAACTAATGAAATTGAAGCTATATTCAAAAGACTCCAACAAACAAAATTTCTGGGCTGGATAGCTTTACAGGTGAATTCTGCCAAACATTAAAAGAAGAATTAACATCTATCCTTCTGAATTATTCCCAAAACTTCAAGAGGAGGAAAGACTCCCAAGCTCATTTTATGAGGCCAGCATTGTTTGATGTCTGAAACCAGATACACCTCAAAAAATAAAATAAAATTATAGGCCCATATCTGTGATGAACATAGACACAAAAATCCACAAGAAAATATTAGCAAACTGAATCCAGCAATACATTAGAAATATGACACACTATGATCAAGTGGAATTTATTCCTGGGATACAAGGTTGGTATGATACCAGCAAAACAATTAACACTATACACCACATAAACAAAATGAAGGGTATAAATTATGTGATCATATCAATAGATACTGAAAAGCATTTGTCAAATCCAGCACCAATTTATGAAAAAAAACCCTCAGCAAAATGAGGACAGAAGGAATATATCTTAACATAGTAAGGCCCATATATAGTAAACCCACAGCTACCATCATATTCAATGAGGAAAAACTAAAAGTGTTCCCCTTAAAGTCAGGAACAACTACAAAAGTAGTTTCACCACTTTTAATTCAACATAATACAATGGTGTGGGGATTGCCTAAGGGAATTGGGGGTGGGGCTGAGTGGAGTGGGGAAAAAAGGGAAAAACTGGGACAGCTGTAACAGCATAATCAATAAACTATAATGTAGAAAAAGAAGTTCTAGCCACAGCCATCAGACAAGAAGAAGAAATAAGGTGCATTAAAATTGGAAAGAGAGAAATAACACTGTCATTATTTGCAGATGACATGATACTATATATAGAGAACCCTAAAAGTTCCACAAAAAAAAAGCTACTAGAACTGATAAATGAATTCAGTCAATTAGCAGCACGCAAAATAAATAGCCAGAATCATTTGCATTTTATATACACCAATAATTAACTTCCAGGAAGGAAACCTAAAAAAAAAAAAAAAAAAATCCCACTTACAATTGCATTAAAAAAAAAATCCTAGGAATAAGTTTAACCAAGGATGTAACATACCTGTACTTGAAAAATTATGAAACACTGAAGAAAGAAATTAAAAGAGATATAAATAAATGGAAGCATATACCCTGTTCATGGATAGGAAGAATCAACATTGTTAAAATGTCTGTACTACCCCAAGCATTCTATAGATTCAGTTCAATTCCTATAAAAAATACTAATGACATATTTCACAGAACTAGAACAAATGATTTGAAAATTTATATGAAATCACAAAAGAACCTAAATAGCCATAGCTATCTGAGAATAAAAAATAAAGTTGTAGGAATCATACTACCTGGCATCAAACTGTACTATAAGGCCATAGTAATCAAAACAGCATGGTACTGGCATAAAAACAGACATATATATCAATAGAAGAGAACAAAGAGCCCAGAAATAAACCCACACCCATATGGTCAATTAATATTTGGCAAAGGAGTCAAGAACGTATAATAGGGTGAAAATAGTCTATTCAATAAATGGTGTTGGGAAAACTGTGCAGATACCCACAAAAAAGAAAAAAGAAAATGAAACTAAACCACCTTCTTATATCACATACAAGAATAAACTCAAAATTCATTAAAGACTTAAATGTAGTATTTGAAGTTAAAAATTCCTAGAAGAAAACAGGCAGTAAAATGTCTGACATTTCTCTTAGTAATATTTTTTCTGATATGTCACCTTGGACAAGAGAAACAAAAGAAAAAATAAACAAATGGGACTACAACAAACTAAAAAGTTTAAACACAGCAAAAGAAACCTTCAACAAAATGAAAATATAACCTACTAAATAGGAGACTATATTAGCCAATGATACACTTGATAAGGGGTTAATATCCATAATTTATAAAGGACACATACAACTCAACACTATCCCTCCCCCCCACACACAATCCAATTTAAAAATGGGCAAAGGACTTGAATAGACACTTCTCCAATGAGTATGCATAAATGGCCAACAGACATATAAAAAGATATTGAAAATCACTGATTATCAGAGAAATGCAAATTAAAATCACAATGAGATACCATCTCACACCTGTCAGAATGGCTATCATCAATAAATCAACAAACAAGTGTTGGTGAGGATGTGGAGAAAAGTGAACCCTTGTGTACTCTTGGTAGGAAAGCAGGTTGGTGTACCAGTATGGAAAATAGTATGGAGTTCATAAAAAAATAAAAAATAGAGCTCCTATATAATATTCCAATTCTACTTCTAGGTATATATATATCCAAAGAAAACCCAGAATGCTAATTTAGAAGGATATATGCACCTCTATGTTCATTGCAAGTTTATTTTTGATAGCTAAGATATTGTAGCAACTTAAGTCCTCATCAATAGATGATTGGATAAAAACAGCTTGGTACATTTACAGAATGAAATACTACTCAACCATAAAAAGAAGGGAATATTATCTTTTGTGACACAATAGATGAACCTAGAAGTTATTATGCTAAGTGAAATGAGCCAGTCATAGAAAGGCAAATACCATATGCAATAATTTCATTTCTATGTGGTATCCAATGAACAAAATAAACAAATAAAATAGGAATAGACTCATAGATAAAGAGAAAGGACTGACATCTGACAGGGGGAGGGATTTTGGGGGCTGGTGAAAAAGATGAAGGGATTAATCAGTACAAACTGGTAGTTAGAGAATAGCCACAGAGATGTAGATTACAACACAGGGAATATAGTCAATAATATCAAGATAAATAGGTATGGGGCCAGATAGGTACTTGAAGGAGCAAGGGAATCACTCTGTAAACCACATGACTTTCTAACTACTTTTCTGTACATCTGAAATTAATACAGAATAATATGGAATGTAAACTGTAACTGAAAAATAAATAATTAAAAAGTGGTATGTATATAAAGGGGAATATTATTTGGACATAAAAAGCAACGTAATTTTACCATTTGTGACAGCATGGATGGTACAAGAGGATATGATGCTAAGTGAAATAAAACTTTCAGAGAAAGACAAATACCATATGTTTTTACTTATATGTGGAATAAAGAATGAAATTAAGGAACAAACAAAATTGAAAGATGACTCATAGATACAGAGGAGAAACTAATGGCTGAAATAGAGGGGGGTTAGGAGATAGAGTGTAAAAATGGTATTGAACTTGGAAATACAAATTGGTAGTTGCAAAATAGTCACGGGGGTATAAAGTACAGTATAAGGAATACACTGAATAATATTGTCATAACTATGTAAGGTGCCAGGTGATTACTGGCAATATCTGGAGGATCATTTTGTAAAGTGTATGATTTTCTAACCACTGTGCTGTACACTTGAAATTAATGCAAAATAATATTGAATGTAAAATGTAGTAATTGAAAAATGAAAGTTAAAATAAAAAATCTATTAAGCACATTGATCTTGTGCTGGGTATTCTTATCAAAATAACTGAAATTTTAAAAAATATGGGGGAAACAATAACTGAAAAATTATAAATTTAGGTGCTTATTGACATAGTTATTGAAACTATAGAAAAAATAAGGAAAGGCTGAGCAATTAACTGGCAATTTAAAGTCCAGCATGAAGATCAGAGTACCCTTTGGGAAAATGCAAAGAGGCTCCGGAAAGCATCCTGCAGTGTGAGTACTTACAAAGTGAGCATGAGGCCCAGGACTTCATCATCAGAATAGCAGAGCTCCAAAGATTAAGTGCTCGACCATGCCTAGGCCTTCAATGCCAAGATTAGAGTCTTGTTTGGGCAAGAATAGGACACTGACAATAGGATGGGGATATCTGGATTTAAAGCCCTGAAAATCTTATATCCATACATTTCCCTTAAACTTGTGAGCATTTGAACATGGCCCATGTCTTGCTATTTAGAATTAGCACTCCATTCCTTTGAAGATAATTCGCAGTCCTTTCCTCTATAAGGCAAGGATGTACCTCCAGGTATACCTGACTTCCCTCTTGGCTACTAGACCTATAACCCAGGTATAGTTACAGAATGTCCTAACCAGTGATGTGCAGGGCATGAAAAGGGAGGAAACAGACTATATATACCACAAAGGAACTGTTAGTCCCAAATAGCATGCACTGCTAGGGTGTGGGGGAGGATGTGTGGGACTAGAGTTTAAGTGTACTTGATAAAGGGGGCCCAGAATTTAAGATTGGATAAGGGAAAGTTTATAAATGAGTTGTACTTTCCCAGATTTTGGGTTTAACTGTCTGGCAAGGACTCATAGCTGACTAGTAGAATGGATCCACTGCTTTCAGCATGGTAAAATTAATGGCCTATGCTCAGTGATGAAAAATATCAGAATTACTGTGGCTGAGCGTGGAGGGAGGAATTAAAGGACTCAGGGAAGTGAGCATGCTAGAGTAGATATACTGTGTAAAGGCTAGAAAACTCAACAGATGATCTCTTGTAATAGAAGCACAAGACCCAAATGTAAAGTTAGTTCTTCAGACTCAACAATTCTCTCCTGCTTTTTCTGAATTAGTGGTGGTTGGTGATGGGGGTAAGATAGAAATATATCTTACTATGTTTGTGTCACAGGCTGCAGAGGCCTGATACCACCTGAAGAACATTGCAAACTAGAGAATGAATTAACTAAATCTTTACCCCCATTGCTACCAGCTCAACTTACAATAAAGATCAAAGAGATCAGCCTCTCAGTAGTGTAAGAAACTAGAAAGCAGGGAGAGAGATCTCAAGATCTTGTAGCATACAGGTGAATTGCTTGCAAAGCCCTGCTGGAGAGAGGGGACTGACTTCATTTTAAAGATCTTGGTTTCTAAATACTATTCTCCACAAACATGAGCCAGGGATTGTTGGGGAAAAAAAGGCTTATTCAAAGCCTTTTTGGGGGTGGGAAAATACAAGATGAACCTATAACATTGTACCAGAAAATAAGAAGTTTTCAAAAAATGATGAAGATACACAAAAACATGAAGAGGCATTCACTGACCAGATTTAGGATAATTTGAGTATCAAGGTCAATAAAAACAAAAATAGGGTGAATAAAACAAGAATCTATGAGTCCACATTGACAACATATAATAAATTAAATATAAGTGAAGAAAGGGAAAACTCTTTCACACAATAGAATGCTGATTAATAAATACAGCAGCACTGATGGAATTACAAAACCATTGTTTTAAAACCATATTAGCAAAAATAGATTTAGGCAAGAATCATTATGCTTACCAAAACGGGTGAAGGAAAATTTGAGAAGAAACGGCATTTACATAGTCTTACAGTATCTACCTACAAGCTTCTTATTTTTACAAATGGAAAAATAGTACCTATACAGTGAAGAAACTCGACAATGCAGATCACTATATAATTAATTAGCTAGCGGCAAATGGAACATGTTTAAATGTAAAAGTGTAGACTTTGAGGATCATGATCAAGTTAGTATTAAGATATGTTTGGAAACATCTCAGTGTAGGTGAGAGGCATGAAAACATGGTAGGGTGAAGAAAGAAGATATTCTGGAGAGGACTGAAGAACATGTGCCTACCACATGTTAGGAGCTCTACATCTGATCCAGAGAGTGGGGGATGTACTACTGCCCAGGTCCCCATTCAAGAAGGACTTCCTGCCCACCTCTGAGAGTGCAGCCTCCTGCCCATGCCTGCAGGGAGGGCTGAGTAGCAGAGAGCTGCCTGGCCGGAGTTCACACCTCTTTTAGGACATGAGCTCCCTGTGACTGGTGGGCAGAGGTGTAATGACTCAGGCCCTGTCAGCTATGGGCAGTGCTCACAATAGAGCCCCAACCTGGTTGGCCAAGGCTTTGTCAGGCCTGCCTGGCAGTCGGACTTCTTCCTCTGCCAACCCTGCTTTCTTCCCCAGCCTTCACAGGTTCATCACTCCCCAGTCAACTTGTACTGCAAACTCAGCCTCTGCTTCCAGAAAACCCAACTTGCAATAGACTAACTCAAATGCTGCTGTTTTTTCCCCACTAAATTAAGAAGGAAAATAAAGACAAATCATACACTTACAAAAATACATTGTTTAAAAAAAAGCAACAGATGAACACAGGCTGTTCCTGCTAATGAAAACTTTGTTTTTGGACATCTGTCAGTTATTAAATCATGGGATAAATTATTCCAAGATGCACATTGTTTTGAAGTAGGTTGAATTCTGTATTAGTTTCCTAGGCCTGCTGTAACAAAGTAACACAAACTGGGTGGCTTAAAACAACAGAAATTATTCTCGGTTCTGGAAGCTAGAAGTCTGCAATCAAGGTGTTGGTAGGACCATGCTCATTCTCCTAGCTTCTGTGGGTGCTGGCACTCCTTGGTGTTTCTTGGCGTGCAGCTGCATTACTCCAATCTCTGCTTCCTTTATCACATGGCTGTCTTCTCTCTTTCCTCTGTGTCTGTCTTCACATGGCACCTCCTCCATGTGTATGTCTGTCTCTGAGTCTCCTTTTTTGAATAAAGACACCAGTTATATGGGAGTAAGGGCCAACCTTACTCCATTATGACCTCATTTTAACTTACATCTTAATTAAATATTTGCATCTGTAAAGACTGTATTTCCAAATAAGGAAGCAGAGAGTCCTTATTTCCTTAAGTAAATAAGGTCATATTTATAGGTATGAGGGTTAGGACCTGAATTATCCATTGTGGAGAGTGCAAAGAAAAAAAAATGTTCATTTCCTCTCTACTTTCAATACTTCTGGCCACCAAATGTTGGGGAAGAGGGAGGGTTTCCTCACACCTAGGGATCCTGAAATGTCAGCTAGGTGTTCTACAATTCACTTCAGTCCTGGCACTACCTAGATCCAGCATCAGATCCCACAGATTAAAGGTTCCTGACAACAAGACTGGTCATCTCCAACCCCCACTTCAAATCCAGGTTGTCACTGTGCTTCTGACCAAACTGGCCATAAATCAAAGGTCACTGTGACCTCCCTCCTGGATTCAGTTAAATTGCTACAATGGCTCACAGAGCACAGAGAAACATTTAACTTACTAGATTAGTGGTTTATTATAAAATGATATAATTCAGGAACAGCCAGATAGAAGAGATGTACAAAGATTCCTTGTCCCCTCCAGGCCTGCCCCTCTACCCACATATCTATGTGTTCACCAACCCAGAAACTATCTGAATTTCTTTTGGGTTAAGTTTCATTACATAAGCATGGATTTATTAAATAATTGGCCATTAGTGATTAAACTCAATCTCCATCATCTCTCCCCTCCCCAGAGGTCTGGGGATGGGCAGCTGAAAATTCTCACCTAATTAAATGGTTGGTAACCCTGGTAACCAGCCCCTATCCTTAGGAGCTTTCCAAAAGCCACTGCATTAACCTAACCTCAGGTGTAGTTGAGAGGGGTTTTCTTAGGAATAACAAAAGCCACATTTATTGCCCTAATCACTTGGGAAATCACAAGGGTTTTAGAAGCTCTGTGTCAGGATCAAGGACAAAGACCAAAGATCATATTTCTTATTATAAATCACAATATCATAGGTACATAATTGATCCACAACTGGTTGTCCTAGACTAGTTTATTAAAGCTTATTTAAGTCCAGTAATGCTGACCTGTAGAAGTAACACTGAAAGGAATGCTGATAGGTACTGTTCCCACCATCAACCTCCCCCCACCTCCCAACTGGTTTGATTCCTTAGAGGTTGCTCTAAGCAGCAGAATGTCTGGGATTTTAGGGAAGAGAGGTAAGGTGAGTGAGGGATTTTAGATATAGTAACAGGTAGAAAAGGTCGTGTGGCCTTTGAAGAGGAAGGAGGCTCTACTGCGATAGGCAGATGTTCAGGACAACACAATGCTTAGTCCAGTCTTCCTGCACATAAAAGCATACCATGAACCTGGGTTGGCCTTGTTAGCTGAATTGCAGGTTCTGAGTGGAGGGGCATTGTTGTCTATGGTAATACTGGGAGCAACTTTGGGGAGAGGAGTGTAGGGGTAGCAGAAGGCAGGGTGATGACAGAGGGGTAGCTATGCAGTCAAAGGCAGGCATATCTAGCTAGCTACAGTCACATAAAATATAAACATGGGCAAATTTAACCCAAAATTCATTCCTTAAACTAAAAACTCTCTGGCAATGTATGATAAAATTAAACATTTATTAAGAGGTTTGAAGTAAACCACTGTTACAAAGTGGGGGTTTGTCCAAGCTGGAAAACTTCCTGAAAAAATCATCCAGCCGTATAAGCAATTAAGAGAGTGCTCTCAGTAGGTAACCCAGACAAATGTGCTGATTCCCATGATGTATATGGAAGTTTTATAGCTTATTTATGGATAGAAAACAGCTTAAAATATTTGTAGGAACTTCTTCCTTTCTTCAGAAAGAGTTGTAGTTAATTAGAATTTCCATTTTGCTTTGCTCCCTCTCCTCTCAGTTGGCTTGAAAGCTATTAAGTAATGTTCAAGCAATATGTTTGGGGAATAGGAATTTTGTATCTACTTTGCATAAAAGCATCAAACATGGTGTACAAACATGTTAAAATTATTAGGTAATTTAATAAAGTGTCATTGTTCTCCTTAGTGGCCAATGGCTCTGTTTATTTAAGACAAACCTCTTGATTCCTATTTAGTATTTTTGCATACATTAATGATGCATTCATTATTAATGAAGTTAAGATGTTGTTATCTTTAGACTCGGTTAAATTAAGAAAGGAAAAGGGTAGTAATGCAGGCTAAGTTTATTAAAAATATATGTAGAATTAGAATGTAAATAGCTGGCATAATTTGAAGAGTTGATTGTGAATCTACACTTGAATGTTTTCACTTGAAATGTATAAGAAAATCAGCCTAGATAGATAGATAGATACATAGATATTTTACAGAGCACCCTCTTTGCACTGTGATTTTAACATTTGTGAGAGAAAATAAGATTTCACCTAGGTCTTTAAGCAAAGAAGTTAAGTACAAGAACTGGTAATAATTTGGTTGGGCCAAAAATTCCAATTAGGTTCAACCAAATGTTTAAATAAAATGGCCCTTTAATTACCTATACAGAAGGTCTTGTAATAATGTTGTTTTATTTGATGTGGCTTCATTATAATGTTGATGAGGGGAAAAAGTTAATTCCTGGCCAAGGCCACTATCTGTGTAGAGCTTGCACTTTCTCCATATCTTCATAGATTTCCTCCCACACACAGAAGATGAGCATATGAGGTGAACTGGAATGTCTAAATGGTCCCAGTCTGAATGGATGTGGTGGCCGTGAGTACACTCTGTGATGGAAGGTTTTCCTGGGCTCTGAGCTGCCGGGCTCTGGTCACCCAAAACTGGCATAAGTGGTTTGGAAAATCATTGTTTTGCTTGTTTTTATTAATCTTTCTTAAATGTATGTATATTTACATTTATTTTAATGTTCTATATTAGAAGTCTTTTCGGTCTTTATTTGGAGGTTTGGTGATGTTTTTGTGACCACAAGTATGCCAAAGGAATTTAACACATTTATAACAATTAGCCTATGGTGAAAGTAATTTTGTTATAGAATCTACTGATGTCGATAATGAGGGCTTACTGTAAAATGACACAAAGAAGTTGTGGCTGATTAGAATATATAATACAGAGCAAAGATTTAGATACATTTAAAAACTGAATCTAGAACTCTTCTATTCTAAGGGCCTAAACTGGACTTACAAGATTCAAAGATAAGCGAGGATCAACTTCTGTGCCCTTAAGATATGGAAAATGAGACTTGCAATAACACAGTAGCAATTCCGGGCCTATTCTAAATTTTCAAAACCTGTCACAATACACATTCTTCACTAATCAACCAATTTGAAGTACAACTTAGAAGAAAGGAAGTTGTCAGAAAAAGGTCTCATGGACATAGACAACAGTGTGGTGATTGAGGTGGGGAGAGGGTTATAAGGGGACTAAATGGTAATAAAAAATACAATTAAAGCAGTTTAAAAAATAAAGAAGAGGAAAGGAAGGTGACTTGGAAGATACAATTATTTCAGGAATCCTGTCTTGCTCAGATGGAGATCTGGGGTTGGAATTGTGATGCTTTCTGTGAACCTTACCTGAATAAATATTAGATATAATTTGACATCTAAGCTTATTCCAACATTGGAGAGAATTAGGGTTATTTTTCATTCATTTAGTAAAATCTACATGGAACCACATTTTTCCTTGACTGGAAAACAATAGATGGCAACTCTAAGGAAGAGACACAAGCTATCAAGATTTGTTGTTGGGCAAGGCCAGTGGTGTTGGAATAAAGGCAATTCGCGCAAAAGCCTGGTTCCTACAACTTTGTAGATAGATGGTGCTGTTGAGGTCACTGGGTCTGTGTGTTACCAGATAGGGATCAGCCTGGAGTTGGGTCTGCCTCACGCCTGCCTGCAGTGTGTGGGTTCTTGACTTCATGTAGGAAAGATTTCACAAGTCCAGGTGATTATGAGAGTATTTATTAAAAATGGGGACAGTGAAACAAAGGAAGAACTTAGGGTAGAGGAAGTAACAGGAAAGCCTAGGCTGTTCTCTGCTTTGGCTCCCTGGGAAAGTTATAGGAAAGGAGTGAGCCAAGGTAGGGCTGCTGTCAACAGTCTTGGAAGTGAAGGTCACAGAGACAGAATGAACCAAGATGGAGCTGCTTTAAGCTGACAGGGGAGTCAGAGAAAGGGGGCCTTGGAGACAGGGTCAAGGGGGTAAGCCCCAATGTTAGGGGAAGGGGCATGGGCATGCTCTAGAGCGAGCCTGTCCTGAGTCTTTATCTTGAGGGCTTTTAATCTTTTTTTCTTTGGGTGGGAATCTTAGCGGAGGGTTTCAGAGAAATATTCATCAGATTTCCAGGTGCATTTTAAATATGCTGATGTGTCAAAATGAGTGCATAGGGGGCGTTTGGGAATAATCTTAGGTCTGCTATACTGTTTTACTTTATCTTGGGTCTGTCTGGCTTTTAATGGGGTTTTTGTTATTTGTTTCTCTGACTTCCTCTGTCCTTGGGTTTAACTGGCACAAATGATGTTAACTGGATCTATGTTCTCTATTTCCCAGACCAGGGTGATTTAAGCTATGTATTCTTTGATTAGGGAGCAGAGGTATAAACCGTTCGCTCTCGTTTCTGTAAGCCTTACCTGAATATTTGTTAGATATAATTTGACATCTAAGCTTGTGTTTCACCAGCTGGCTGTATGTTGCTCAAACTCTTTTTGGCCTTGTTCAATTTTCTTGTCTCAGTTTCCCTATTCCGCTTGCCCAGGAATTTTCCTAGCTTCTTACTATCTTGTCACATGTGGACTCCCACTGTGTGCAGGGGTTTCTGCAGGTCTAAGGATCTTCCTTGGAGACAGCTGCAGGGAATACAGAGTGGGACTCTGGGCCCCCAGCATTTTTGCAATCAGGGAGGGCCCATCTGATTAACATATTTGGGTACTGCACAAGACTTTGTATGAAAAAAGTCCTCACTGTACAGCACAGCAATGTTTAAAAATCATTGCAGTCAGGGTCCCCTTTCCTCTGTCCTTATTCCAGTAGTATTGCATAATTATGAGAAGAAATGGCTAAGGATGGATGCTCATGAACTAGTCTCATGCACAAATGTATTTTTCAACAAATATTTAAGAAGCTCCTGTTAAATAGAAGCTAAAGTGCTTTGTCAATATTTCAGAGTGGCTAGAATGAGGCACATGGCAACTGGAAAGTGGATACTGATTTTCTTGTCAGTTGGAATGAAATGATTTGATAACAGTTTGCACATAATAACTTTTTATTTTTCTTTTTTATAATAACTTTTCAATAGGCTCAGCATGTATTCCAAATAGAGTTATCAAGAAATGACAAGCTTTCCCTTTCCATCCACATTACAGAACTAGATAGGGGCATCTGAAATGATAAGCTAACCATTTGCAATTTCATTTCCAAAGATATTCTCTGTATTCCAAAAATTGGTGGGGGAATAACTGCAAGAAGAGATAAAGGCTAGTATAGTGGGAACTGGTGGCTTGGGCTCAAAGGAAGCAGAGGAAAAGTAAACGCACTGCTTGGAACTCTGTTCTTTGATTGCTAGAGAGACAGCAGTGATGTCTGCAAGGGGAGCTATAGCCAGGCCTGGTACAGGAGCAGAGGGGCCTCTGGGGCTCATAGTATAAGTGACCATGGCCTAATATTCTGCAGAACATTCTGGTGTATTCCAGCATTCTTAGGCTTGTATCCTCATTGCCAAGATCCTAAGGGAGAGGTGAAGTCTGAAGCCTCATGCTTTAGAAAGCTGACTGAAATTCCTGGCTTCTGAGCAGTCTTTCCCACTGAATGCTGACAAAGAAGGGAATTCAATTTCCCCTTTACTCCCCTCTGAAATGGTCTCTTTGTTTACTTGGAATGTTGGAACTCAGGTGACTAGCTCATCCAGGTTTACCCAGGAGTTCCCTGGTTTTAAAACTGAAAGTATTGTCTTGGAAACCCCTTCATTCCCAGGCAAACTGGAATAAATAGTCATTCTAAGGAAATAAGAGCCAGGTGAATAGACTGACACCACAAAACTTAGTGGCTTAAAACAACTACCAATTTATCTGTTCCCCATTCCTCACTCTGGGCTGGGATCAGCTGGGCAGATCTTTCGTTGGTCTTGCTAAGATTATTTGTATTGCTGCATTCAGTCAGTTGGCTGGAGGCTGGACTCAGCTGGGATACAAGGACATCTGGGCCATGTTCCCTGTGCAAGTAACCTTTCCATGTGCCTCTAAGGGGCTTTTAACAGCAGGGAAGCTGAACTTCTACATGGATGCACAGGGCTCCTCAGAGTGCAAAACTTGCTTACTTTCTTAGGCTTAGGACTAGGCCTGGGAATGGCACAGCGTAACTCCACCATACCTTATTGGTAAAAGCCAGTCACGGTGCCATTTTTGAATCAAGGTGGGGGACCACACAAGGAGTGAATTACTGGAGCAGTTCATAGAGGGTTACCGATGTGAGCATCTGCATCCAGAGGTGCAGATGCTCACATAGACTCCTTGGTGCCTGATTCACTCTAACCTCTTTGCTGAGCATTTTCCTTATAATTCTCACACAATCAGATAGAACAGAATATGAATAGATTGACTATTGATCAGAAGCTTCAAGAACTCTGGGTCGGCATAGGACAAGTTTATCCCCATTATACTTACTCCTGATAAGCTACCCCTGTTTAGGTTTCCAGAAGGTTTGCAAGGAGCAACAGGTTAGGGGGCCTGGATCTTAAAATGTTGATGTGAGGTAATAAATGACCTGACTCAACATTTCTTGGGGAGTGAGTGCCTATGCCAAGGTCTCTCTCTGATTAGGGCAGGAATCACAGAGAAAACCAAAGCACAGCACTGGCTCAAATTAGCTGACCCTTCTCAACATGGAATCTTCCCACCCATGACCCAGTTTTTGTCTTAAGGTTAAAGCAGTGTCAGCTCAGGTCCTTCCCTCCTTTCCTCTGGACCTGCCTCTCTATTGCAGCTCTGACCACTGCACTGACCTGGTTCCCTAGTCAGCTTTCCTGAGCAGGGACCATCCCTTTAAGGCAAGGCTCAGTCCTCCTTGAACACAGCCGCGGTGAGGAGTGCACTCTCTGCCCCAGGGTGGTCCATCTGGCACTCCCAGTAGACCAGACCAGCCGCTCCACTTCAGAGCAAGTCCAATTGTGCTTGCTCCCACATTCCTCAGCCTTTTCCTTCTCTCTTCTCCCTCTTTGCTTTCTGTTTTGCTCTCCCCCTACACAAACCCGGCCTTAAAAAGAATACTTGAGCTGCCTCCGGAGTTCTGGGTCTGCTGCTAGCTTTCTCCTCCAGGCCTCCTCCTCCATCACTGTGGTTACTATCTGGCCATTTTGACTTCTGGCTTCCTCCCTCTTTTTCTCACCACACTGGCGAGTGTTGTCTCCACTCTGTCGCTTTAAGCCAGTTCCTCGCCGCCGCGCCCCTTCTTCACCACTCCCGGAGCTCCGCTGCTCCTCGCCACCTCTCCCGCTGCTCCTCCTCTCCCGCTGCTCCTCATCTGCTCCTCACCTGCTCCTCCTCACCCGCTCCACCTCCTCTCGCGCTGCTCCGCACCCGCTCCACCTCCTCTCCTGCTCCTGTCTCCAGCGGCTCCTCACCCGCTTTCCCTCTATTGTGTCGGCCCAGCTCCCGCTCTGCGTCTCGCAGCCTCTGTGGACCCGCCACCATGGCCGACATCAAGACAGGCGTTTTCGCCAAGAACGTCCAGAAACGACTCAACCGCGCTCAGGAAAAGGTCAGAAGCGGGAGGCAGTGCAGGTGTTGGGACCGCAAGGGCCAGGGGAGAGAAGGAGGCCTGGCGTTAGCGGTGCAGGGCCGGGGGTTGCGCTGACGCCCTGCACTCTGCCGCGGCGACTGCAGCTAGGCGGCTCCGGGCGCTGCGGACAGAGGCGGCCCCGGAGGCAGAACACTAGCGGAACTCCGACCGGGTCCCCGGAGGCGCGGGGTCTGCGGAGACTCACGCTCCCTCTTCCCCTGCGCAGCTGGCAGTGCTGTCCGTTCTCCTGGCTGGCTCCGGGCAGGAGCAGTCGCAAGTGCGGCGGGTCGCCCGCTGTCCCTGAGCTGAGCGCATCTGCCTCCCGGCGCCGATTCCCTGGTCTCTGCAGGGAACTGGTAGGGAGGCTCCCGCAGGTTCGGGCAGGAGATTGCGGCAGCGGTTCTTCCTCTGAGGGTATTTACTGGCTACGTGAGTGCAGCAGAAACAGTTTAGTACAGAAGATACTCCCCAAATCTCTGTTTTGATCAACAGGACTGATCGCGAAAACCAGCAGCTTTAACACAGTTCTGTGCAGTGAATGCTGGAGTTCAAAACAGATAGCTACATAGACAGTTTTTTTTTTTTTTTTTTTGGATGTTTGTTTGTTTTCCTGCCTTGCTTTGGGCTCTCTGTGTGTGCCCCCTTTGGACGCGAATGCCCTTCTCTGGAAGGTCAAAAGTAAATATGACCTGAACCTTACAGTTCTTCTCTGCATATTTTTGTACAAAGGATGGGGCTTCATTGCTTTTAAAAAAATTGGTATTGCACGAGTTGGGTTCTCTGTTGGGTTTGTAAAACCCCTCGGTCAATTGGCCACAGTGATTTATTTTTCTCACCCAGAGACGTGCACAAATGGATGCCAGATCCATACCGCACAGCCCTGAGCAGTTGGAGAGAGCTTGTACTAAGCATGGGGCTGGCCTGGCTGCCCAGAGACTGCTTGTCACGAAGACCATGCTGGCACTGAGGTCCTCATTTGTGTTCTGAGCAAAGGATATTCTGCTCAAAAGGTAGTTTGAGCGCTGTACTTGAAAAAGGACACCAACTAATGAGCTTCATGGTTTATATCAGTCCAACTGTGTTCTCTTTTAGTGTCAGGATTTTCCGTCCCTGGGATACTGGGTTTTACTGGCACTTTCCTATTTTACTGGAAGTCAGATTTGCAGTCGCTCACTAGGACAGTGAATTTTCCTCTTCCCAGACTCAGGCTGCCCTCCACTCCCGCTGACCTAGAAGCTGAGCCGAATGGGGCACTGGTCCCTTTGCCTGTCTGCACGCTGAGAGACTGGGTCCCTCCTTTCACATGGCACACTCTCAATGCAGTAAGAGGATTGTATTTCTTTTAATATCTATCCAAGCTCATCCTAAACTAACGTGATCCTCTCTCATCGCTCCTTCAGCAGCTGTATTAGCAAGGCATCCTGCCCCATTCCAGTCCCTGATTACTTGTCCAGAAAGTAGCCAGGATCTATTGGGATCTGAGCCAGGTTTTGTCATCATTTTTTCATACTTCATTTTACCCACTTGTCGGTATTCTTTCCCTCCCTTCAGGTAATTACTTGAATCTTTGGTTTGAAGCTTTTCATTGAATCCACTTCCATCTGTGAGTGAATTTAGTGGCACAGCCTGCTTTTCACGTATTATTTCTCAATCTAGGTCACCATCTATTAATATGCCAAAAATAAATGAAAAGAAAATATAATCTATCTTACATAGTATTCAAGCCCTTGTGAATTGTTGAAAACTCACTTTTCATTATTAAGTCTAAGTGTGTATTATGATTACAACTGTGGATGGTGCTCACTCTTTTACAGGAGTGGGGGCAGGGTCTAAGGGAGCCTTGCTTGCACAGGGCTTGAAGTGTCCTATTTCCTTTCATGGTGAAAGTTGCTCATGAAAAATGCCTGTTGCACTTAGTTTTAGGAGGTTAAGACACCAAGAGGCTGAGAGTGTGGGTTCTGCCCCTGGGAAAGTTCTGAGCCCTTCCCAAGCCTGTGCAACACAAAGGGAAAGGGCGTGTGGGAATCCAGGTAACGTTGTCCAGCTAAGCGCAAAGGAAGCTAGTTACTGGGGAACAGAAAGCACAGTATGCTGCAGGCTTCATTAGCTATCACCCCCCAGTGATTCCTTCTTTTTGCATTTTTGGCCTCTTCCTCTTTTTCAATGCCCAGACACTCCGTTTCAATAACTATATGCCACATATGTTCTTGAAAGTCTTTCATCTTGCTTTTGCAACCAAATTTTCCACAAAAAGAGCCCATTCCCTTGACTTTTCTATTATCTGTGCTCTAACAGCTTGCATGATTTTGGCTTCAAATGCAGGAATGAAACTACTCTGAGAGGTGACTTATGACTTTTTATGAATTTAATATATGTTTTTTTTCTTATTAAAGATCTATAAAGCTTCAATGGAGATAGAATTAAATATACATATAACCTTTAAAAACCCTCGCAAAATTAGGTCATTCATAATTCCACCACCTAGAAATTTCACTATCATTTGATCTGTATCCTAGTAGATCTTTTTATGTATGTATATTTATAAAACTAAAATATAGACTTATGCTACAGTAGTTTACCCTTATCCTTGGTTTTTCTTTCGGTGGTGTCAATTACCCACAGTCTGAAAATATTAAATGAGAAATTCCAGAAATAATTTGTAAATTTTATATTGTATGCCATTCTAGGTATCATGATGAAATCTCATCTTCTGTTCTGTCTCGCCGGTGATGTGAATCATCCTTTTTTCTAGTGTCTCAACCTGTAGACATAGTATCATGGTGTTTGTTTTCAAGTAACCTGCATCATCTGAAAGTCAGTAGTAGCCTAATACTTTGTCAATGCCCACATTATTCACCTTACTTCATCTCATCTTGTAGGCTTTGCATCATCTCACATCATCATAAGAAGAGGAAGAGTGTGTACAATACCATAAGATATTTTGAGAGAGATCACATTCACATAACTTTTATTAAAGTATTACAGTATATTCTTATAATTGTTCTAATTTAGTATTTTTGTTGTTTATCTTTTGCTGTACCTAACTTGTAAGTTAAAATTTATCATTGATATGCATGTAGAGAGAAAAACATAATGTGTATAGGGTTTGGTACTATCTGGTTTCAGGTATCCACTAGGGGTCTTAGAATATATCCCCCATGGATAAGGGGGGAATGCTATATATGATTTTATAATCTGCTTATTTCATTTAATAATCATGAACATTCTTCAATACATGTATTTTTTCAATCAGCATTTTAAATGACTGAATAGTATTGGGATGTATGGATTTTAATGAATCCCTATATTTTGGACATTCTGTGTTCAATGTTCCTGTTTATAAATACAGATCAGTGAGAAAACTTGCAAGGAAAATGTTCCCATGTACCCTTAACTATTTCCTTAAATAAACTCTTAGAAGAATTATTGTTTCAAAGGCACACTTATTTTTATTATAGCTAGATTGCCTTTCAGAGAGGTTATGTAATTCATGTCCTTACCAGCAGTCAATGAGAAAGTTGCTAACACTGGATAATAATTTAAAACAGTCTGTAGCTATGTCACTAGAAAAATTAGTTTCTATTTATTTTATTTATTTGAATTTTGGAAATTGAACATTATTTTTTGCATTTCTACATTTTTCATTTGCTAATTGTGTGTTTATATTTTTGCGCATTTTGTGTAGTACCTCCTGGTTATTGGTAAGGGCAAAACACTCTCAGTCCTAAAAGTTATAAACATTCTTTCTTCCTTTTCTACCTACTGTTTAATTCTTTTAAAGATTATTTATTTCTCATTTATTTTTAGAAAGAGGGGAAGGGAGGGAGAAAGAGAGGGAGAGACATCAATGTGTGGTTGCCTCTCTCATGCCCCCTGCTGGGGATCTAGCCTGCAACCCAGGTATAATGGGAATCGAATCGACAACTGTTTGGTTTGTAGGCTGGCACTCAGTCCACTGAGCCACATCAGCCAGGGCTACTGTTTAATTTTTTGATGATTTTTTCCTGATATAGAGAATGTTTATGTTTTATGTATATTTGCTTAAATCTATTTAATGATTTTCTGTGGTTCTCATATGTGCAGAATTAGTCAGAATCCTGCCACTTGTAAGTATCAGACAATTCAATTCAAACAGGCTTAAGGAAAAAAGGGAATTTTATTGCTAAAAACAAAAATGTGAATTTGCAAATATAAATTTAAATGAGAATTTAATATATAAATAAATATTTGTATTAAGCTATATACATATATTCATATACATATGTACCTATAAAATATATGCATGTGTACTATATACATTTGTATATTAACTCATTTGATTCTCTGAGGGAGGTACTATTACCATCTCATTTTTTAGATAAGGAAGAAATGAAGTAACATGCCCAAAGTCACATAGTAAGTAGTAAAGCCAAAGTTTGAACCTAAGTAGTACAATGCTTGGATTCCATTACACAATGCTGCCTCTTATAATTACAAAAAGAGCAGGGATAGATGAGCTTCAGACCTGCATCGAACCAGGGCCTCAACTACAGATATCAGGGCTCAAGGGACTTCTCCCATATCTCTTCTCTGCTGTTCACCTTGTCAGCCCCACTGTTGGGCAAGTAATTCTCTCTTGATGTGAAGATGGTTGCTAGAAGTTCTAAGTAACATAATGTCTATACAGGGAGCTCCTCAGTATAGCCATTATTGGCTCAAATTGGGACTTGCGACTATCACTGGAAGAAAAAAATCTCTCTGGATGAAGGCCAGGCCCATGGGTTGGACTGGGCTTGAATCACAAGCTACTGCTGAAGCTGAAATAGAGACATTCCTTCTGGACCATATGGACTGATAGTGGAGGGGGAAGGAAAATCAGAATATAGAGTTTATTGCACTGGCAAAATAAAAGATGTCACTGAGGCATACTTAAAAGACCTTCTCTGCTTCATGTTTGATAAGTTAGCACATATTTAGTAATTTATAATTTAATATGAAAAAATTCCTCATCAAATTAATATATACAGTTTAAAAAAACATCAAATATTACTAAGAGACTGGTTGTGCAAAATAGCAGTCCCCTATTCTTATTCTCCTTCTCCTAAACCTCCAGTCTTATTTTCCAGAAGCAGCTAATACTAACTATAAAATTTCTCAAAATTGTGCTCACATGACTGCTTCTTGATCTATCATGTTTGGTAAGGATAGATAAAGATTTAACTCTCTTAATTTCATCCCTCTAATTCCATATCATTTAATCATGTAATATAGCAAAAAGTGTTGATTGCTTAAGGTTATATTTTTAATTAAAATATGATTTTTATGGAATAAAGTGTATAAATCTTAAATATTCAGCTTGGTGAATTGTTATGTATATAGATATCTGCATAGCTACCACCTAGGTCAAGTTATAGAACATTTCTGTTGTATCAGGTACCAGTCATCCCTCATGTCTCTTCTGTCCTTTGTCTTTTTATATTCATAGTTTTAAAATTCCTTTGCTGTCATTTCTATGATAAACATTTTTTCATGTACTTATTTGTAATTTTTATATTTTAATTTATGAAGTGCCTGTTAAAGTATTTTGCCTATTTTTATTTTTTATTTGGGTTGCTTGTTATTTTTCTATTTATTTATATTTGGTTGGTGAAAAAATTTATTTGGTGTTTTCCGTAAGATGGCTGTTATGGTGCTCAGTTGTCTTTAACTTCATTTGAAACAATTTTGTTAGATTGTATTGTGACAGCTGTCATATCAGCATGCATTTTAAAAAAAAACTTATCAAACGGTGAATTATTGTGTAGCCATTTTAATGTTGAAGATGGAAAAAACAAGCAATATTTTCAGCATATTATGCTTTATTACATCAAGAAAGGTGAAAACACAACTGAAACACAAATTAGATTAGATTAGTATATGAAAAAGCTGCTGTGACTGAGCGGACATGTCAAAAGTGGTTTGCAAAGTTTCATGCTGGAGATTTCACTGTGGACAATGTTCCAGTTGGGTAGACTACTTGAAATTGGTAGTGATCACTGAGACATTAGTTGAGAACAATCAATGTTATACCATGTGGGAGATAACTGACATACTCAGATATCCAAATCAATAAAATTATTGGTGAAAATGAAATGTATCTTTTATTTTATGAAAAAAACGACATATGGATGTTTTGGCCAACTGAATAGAATTTCTTTCTATATTCCAGATATGAGTCCTTTGTCAGATAGACATTTTACAAATATTTTTTCTCAGAAAGTGTCTTGCCTTTTTAATTTCTTAATGGTACCCTTTGATGAGCTGAAGTTTTAAATTTTTTAAAAAAGATTTTTTAAATTTATTTTCATTGTTGTTCCTGTACAGTTTTCTTTTACTCCCATCCCAGCCCACCTCCCCAACTCCCTCCCATTTCCACCCCCCACCTTGTTTTTGTCCATGTGTCCTTTATACTTGTTTCTGTAAACCCTTCCCCTTTTCCCCTGATCTTACCTCCCCTCTTTCCTCTGGTGACTGTCAGTCTGTTCTCAATTTCAGTGTCTTTGGTTATATTTAGCTTGTTCGTTTATTTTGTTGATTAGGTTCCTGTTAAAGGTGAGATCATATGGTATTTGTCTTTCACTTCCTGGCTTATTTCACTTAGCATAATGCATTCCAGTTCCATCCATGCTGTTGCAAAGGGCAGGAGCTCCTTCTGTCTTTCTGCTGCATAGAATTCCATTGTATAAATGTACCATGGTTTTTTGATACATTCATTTACTGATGGTCACCTAGGTTGCTTCCAGCACTTGGCTCTTGTAAATTGTGCTGCTATGAACATTGGAGTGCATAGATTCTTTTGGATTGGTGTTTCAGGGTTCTTAGGATATAATCTTAGCAGTAGAATTCCTGGGTCAAAAGGCAGATCCATTTTTAGTTTTCTGAGGAAATTCCATACTGTTTTCCATAGTACTTGTACCAGTCTGCAATCCCACCAACAGTGCACTAGGGTCCCCTTTACTTCACAACCTCTCCAACACTTGTTGTTTGTTGCTTTGTTTATGATGGCCATTCTGACTGGTGTGAAGTGGTATCTCATTGTGGTTTTAATTTGCATCTCTCTGATAGCTAGCAATACTGAGCATCTTTTCATGTGTCTCTGGATCCTCTGTATGTTCTCCTTGGAGAAGTGTCTGTTCAAGTCTTTTGCCCATTTTTTAATTGGGTTGCTTGTCTTCTTAGAGTGGAGTCGTGTAAGTTCTTTATATATTTTGGAGATTAAACCCTTGTCTGAGGTATCATTGGCAAATATGTTTTCCCATACAGTTGGCTCTCTTTTTATTTTAATACTGTTTTCTTTAGCTGTACAGAAGCTTTTTATTTTGATGAGATCCCATTTGTTTTCTTTCATTTGTGTCTCTTGCTTTAGGGGATATATCAGTAAAAATGTTGCTGCGTGAAATATCTGAGATTTTCCTGCCTATCTTCTCCTCTAGGACTTTAATGGTGTCACGACTTGTGTTTAAATGTTTTATCCACCTTGAATTTATTTTTGTGTATGGTGTAAGTTGGTGTTCAAGTTTCATTATTTTGCATGTAGCTGTCCAGTTCTCCCATCACCACTTGTTGAAGAGGCTACTTTTACTCCATTTTATGTTGCTGCCTCCTTTGTCGAATATTAATTGACCATAGAGGATTGGGTTTACTTCTGAGCTCTCTGTTCTATTCCACTTGTCCATGAGTCAGTTTTTGTGCCAATACCAGGCTGTTTTGATTACGGTGTCCCTGTAATAGAGTTTTGTGTCAGGTATTGTAATCCCTCCTACTTTGCTCTTCTTTCTCAAAATTACTGCAGCTATTCAAGGTCGTTTGTAGTTCTATATAAATTTTTGAAGTGTTTGTTCTATGTCTGTGAAATATGCCATTGGTACTTTAATAAGTATTTCATTGAATCTCTAAATTGCTTTGGGTAGTATGGACATTTTGATGATGTTAATTCTTCCGACCCATGAACACGGTATATGTTTCCATTTGTGTCTTCCTTGATTTCTTTCTTCAGTGTTGTGCAGTTTTCTGCATACAGGTCTTTTACCTCCTTGGTTAGGTTTATTCCTAGGTATTTTATTTTTCTTTTTGCTATAATGAATGGGATTTTTTTGTTTGTTTGTTTTAGAGATAGGGGAAGGGAAGTAGAAAGGGAGAGATACATCAATGTGTGGTTGCCTTGCCTGTGCCCCCTGCTGGGGACCTGGCCTGAAACCCAGGCATGTGCCCTGACTAGGAATGAAATCAGTGACTCTTTGGTTCCCAGGCTGGCATTTAATCCACTGAGCCATACCAGCCAAGGTTAAAGTTTTAAATTTTTTAAGAAGTCTTATCTGAGATTAAGTTTTCCCTGTAGTTAATTTTTTATTGCTTATTTTAGTATGAACTAGTTAGAAATGTCTGCTTTCACTTCACCAGATCTGTCAAATGTCTCTCAATATTATCAAGGGTTCAATGCATCAGAACCCCCTGTCCCCTACCCCCAACCCCTCAACACACAACTTTTGGAGTATCTACCTTTTTGTTGTATTCTGGGCTGATTTTTTTCTAGGCTTCATATGTAGCTGTTACCCTAGATGTTTCCTTGCCAGTGTGGGGTTGAGGAAGGGACTTCAAAGGTCATCAATTCCATATTTCTAGGTTTTCAAACAGCACCCTGATATCAGTGTTGTGCTTCATGCTTTCATTCTGGAGTACTTGATAGAACCAGGCCCAGTTTCTCTCTTCTGCTGAATTGTTCCATTCTTATGTCCTCTTTCCTGCTAAAATCTATTAAATTCTCTCATCCACTAATGATGCCTCTCCTGTTTTTGTCCTTACATATTTATATTTTTTAAAATTTCTTTACTGTCATTTCACTTGGATTTTGGGAGTAGATAAAAATAAACACATGTGGTCAGTTTGTTTGCCCAGCCTTTTTACTTAAACATTTAATTTCTCTGGGATTTACTGTTTGTCCATCTTCTATTTGTGAAATCCCCTGGTATTTGTTTGATCTTAACCCTCTTTGACCTCTATGCAATATTTGACTCCATGGAGCACTTTAAACATTTTTTAACATTTGTACATTTTTTTTAACATGAGTAATGAATAGGGAAACCTTTGGTATGTTATAATACTAACCTTGTTAAGCATCAGGTTTTTTTGCCTTTTGTTTTTATAAAGGTGTTAAACAGTGTGAATTTTAAGGATGTGTCTAGTTTGATATTATTTGTGCCACTTTATCTGTCCCAAGTGATTATTGTATAATAGTCTTAGGTGTGATTTTTTCATGCCTTGTATCTTCCTAACTAGATTGTAGGTGCTTGAGAACAAGGACAAATGTCTTCTCAATTGTACGTATTCACTGATAATGTATTGAATCTACTTTCTATGTTCTGGCTTGTTTATGTCCCACTCTTGCAAACACATTGTCTTAAAGAATCTTTTCACATTTTTCTTTCTTAATTTTTGTGAGAGTATCATAGTTTCACTGTGTATCACTGTCATTTTGTAAAGGTAGTACATTAAATATAATTATTCTTATGGGTTCTGTACATGGTAGGAACTCCATCGGTATTAGTGTGAACTGTGCTTAATTGTCATTTCTGTAAGTCATGTGGTTCCTCCTAAAATTGGTTGTGTGATATGGCAAGAAAAACAACATAATCTCCTTACTTACATCCAATAATGTGACATTTGTGGGTTTTAAATTTTATATTTCCTTGCTAATGCCCACATTTAGGTTTGTTCTCAAAGAGAAACATGTGGATGGTGTTTATGTGTGAATATACTTATGTGTATGGGTGTATGTATATATGTAAAAAGAATGGAGGGATGAAGACCCTGCTGTGTCCAGGAGATTTTTTCCATGGGGTGCAGAGCCTTGTCAGTACAAGAGTAGCTTATATGACTTTGTTTACATTCAAGGACAGTCTCTGAGGAATATCCAGAGTTTCCCTTTTTAAGATCATCTCAAGACTTTCTTGCCTGATTCTAAATTGTACAAGGTTATACCTTCTCTTCCACTAAGAACATTTTCTATGGCTGTGTTAGAAACTGCCAAAATTAAAAATAATACTTATAAGAATAGTCTCGACAGAGGGTTTCCTTCAAATTTTTTTTTAATAGTCAGACACATACATAGCCATGCATCATTTTTTTTCCCTCTAGCAATGAATACAATAGGAAATCAGAACTGTAGGGACTGAGGTTTTAACATTAGTGAAAGTTACTATTCTTTATAATGTTGCAGTGTGTGTAATTCCTCAGTCATACTTTAAAAGTCAGCCTATCTGTGGATCAATACAACTTTCTTAAAGTGCCTGAAATACATGTGTAAATAATACAACCTACTTTCATACCCACTTTGGGGTACAAAATTAGATTCCATTTATTTGAGTATTCAATTAAGTGATTTCAATGTTTTATCCAATATGTCACCAGAGACTCTTACTCCTACCTGAAGTGATCTGTTCAGAAAACCCATGGTGAGTTTCCCATCTCTAAAGGAGTCAGTGGTTTTTACTGTGGCCTTATGGAAATGAGTCCCAAAAGGTCCCAACAACATTCCTATGTCACTCCTGTCCCTGGGGGAACACTGTAGTAAACACCGAACACAGTGCCCTCACTTAATGGTTCTCATGGTTAAGGCAGAGGCAGGAAGCCTTTCCCTAAAGGGTTATTCTCAACTGTTGTCACTATGTGCTACAGCATGCTGGAGCTCCAAATGTCTGAGCTCTTTATTAATCATTTCCATACTTGCATTCATGCATATAGCTTCCCCTGCCCCATGATTGCCCGTGGTGCCAGGATCCTTAAGTTAGGAAAGATTTCACCAAAGACTACACCCAGAATTATCCATTCCATTTCACCCCACTCCATTCCATTTTTAAGAAAATGCTCATGTGGATATATTAAATTGATTTCAACCTTGAAACTTGAAAACCACTATCCTAAAAGAACTCTGGAACCTTTTTCTATAAGTTGGCTTCCTTTTGCACCATTCAGTCCATCCAAGGATATGGGTATATGCATGTGGATAGGGGTGTGTGTATGTGTATGTGATCAAGTTTCAAATGAAAAATACTGTGAAGCACTTTGGAGGAGGTGAATATGGAAGGGAAAGGATGTTTAAAAATGATATGTTCTGACTTTTTAAAGTTTTGAAATTTCTACTTTACTGTTAAACACAATTTTAATTTTTTTAGCCATTTACACTAAGGGCCATCTGAGTAGAACTCCTGAGGAAATAAGTGGGCCTGTGGAATTCTCTGAAGGAGATAACAGATGTAAAGATTTCTTGTGTTGCAGATATCATTTCCCAGGCATCCTCAATAATAGCTAACATTTATATAATGAAACATTCTATCATCATAGAGTTCAAGGAAAGTGCCCGTGAAAGACTATTTCTTATAAGACTGTATACACAGCATTATGGAGAATTAAAGTGATAGTAATTATGATGTCTTGAGAACACATCTGTGGGCCAACTTTTACAGCAGAAATGCTGAAACTTCATTCTTATTGATTCAAACTCTAAATTTAAGTGTGATATTTAAGTAGATGTGTTTCCTGAACACGTATGAGCAAATTTCTTAGCAATGATGTTGGGTAAAGCCATGGATGAGATCTTGGTTTTGAAATACTTGCTGTTCTGTAGTCATATCAAATTTGATTATCCAAAGCTACTTAGAACAGATGTTCAAAAATCAGAAAACCACCATTTTAATAATTTCCATCTTATTCCCATATAGGTAGGTAGTTGAAAGTTTAGTTCAGCAGTGGGAAGAACCTTAAAGTGCTTATAATGATTTCATAAAATACACATGGATCCAAGCATAGGTGCACTTTTGTTATGACACCTAACACTTCTTGAATAAAGGATGCAAAGATGACTTAGACACCGGAAAACTACTCTCAGTACAAACACAGGATAATGAGCAGGTGCTTGATAACTTAGAATTATCCAGATTCTATCTGTTGAAGAGATTGGTCTCTTTAGTAAAGACCTCCTGGGTTAGCATGTACAATAAGATATTTGTATTCTAATTAGTTGGAAGGCAGCCAGGCACCTCAGAGGCCAAGTGTATCAATTGATGACTTTGAGGTTTGACCTATGGGTAGTATTTTCATTTCAATTGTGATGTGGATGGCCCACTTGTATTGTGTCCTATGCCAATGATAGGCACTGAAGATGTTGCCAGGGGACAGTTTGAAACTGGCCATGGTACTTTAGAAAGGGCTACTTTTTTTTTCATGTATTTTTCAAGGTGGCAAATTAGTACTATATTTGTATGTTTTAATCTTCCTTTAGAATAGATGCAGAAAGAGGATCTAAGTATATACTCTATATATCTATTTAAGCCACATAGGAAAGTGCCTTGTTTAAACTGAGAAAACCTGGTACAGAACACATATTTCCTTTGGTCATATGCAAGTGTGCTAAAGAGGTGCTCCAGATGGTAGGTGGTGCCAGACCATTTGACATCATCAGTCTACTCGCAGGTACATTGCCTCACAGGCAGAGTGTATGGCCCTTATCTTCAGCCATGCAGAAGTGAATCCATGGATTCTTTTGAAAATCCTGATTTCTGTTCATGCAGAGAACCAACTTTAAATAAAATCAAAATGGAAAGATACTTTTTTTTTCTCAAAGCTCTCCACATAGCAATGCTTTCTGAGGCCCTTTGGAAAGGCTGTTCAGATTATAGTGAAGAACTGTTCTGTGGGTAAAATAAGATTTAAAAGAAATCAACCCTGTCTTTTATTTAAACCCCCTTTGAAACTCTAGTGCCATTTTCACAATGATAATGGTAAAAAACAAAAACAGTATTACTAGTGTCTTATTTGAACTTAGATTCAGAATTTTACATCTAGAAGAGAAGTGAGAAATCAGAGGTGTTTTCTCAGACCAGGGTCACTTTGCATAGCCTTCTGTTTAAGTTGTGTGTGTGGGCCCTATTTGGGACCTATTACATTCATAGTACCTAGGCTCATATCTTTTCCTGTGATTTGACTATCTCATGAGTATGATCAAGGTTTTAATAATCCTTATTTCTAACATTTATGAAATAAGGAATTAATTAAACCCTCTGTTCCAGTCCAGTGCACAGGAAATATATTTGAGACACCTGTAGGCAAGATGAGCTAATCTAGGTGAGATAATCTGTGGCCAGTGTGTAGAATTCAGCTGCTGGTTTCACTTCTTTTGAGATGCTGCAAGTAACAATTGCAGAGTTATTGTACCAGGTGCAGAAGTTGACAGAATATTTCATGTTCTGTCTATGCTTTCCACAGTGGAGGCTGGAGGTTTAGGAATCAGAGCTGTACGCAGGGGTTAGTCAGATAATCATAGCTGTGTAGAACATATATAATCCTGGGGCCCAGATAAGAAAAGTGCCTCCTTTACATTTTTTTCTTTTACTGTGATAAGAACACAGCATGAGAGATACTATCTTCATAAATTATTAAGTGCATAATCACTTAATGTTGGGTGGCAGATCTCTAAAAATTATCTTGCTTAATCAAAAGTTTATGCCCATTGATTAGCAACTCCCCATTCCCCACCCCGCCCCCAGCTCTTGGTAACCACCATTCCACTCTGAGTCTATGAATTTAACTATTTCAGATAACTCACAGGAGTAAATTTATGAAGTGTTTTGTTCTGTGACTGGCTTATTTCAGTTAGCATAATGTCCTGAAGATTCATCCATGTTGTCACATTTGTAGAATTTCCTTATTTCCTTGTATTTAAAAAAAGAATAAATTAAAATTCTTTATTAAAAGATCAAGACTCCCATCTTGGGATAAGAAATAAAATTCAGCCTGGCTGGTGGAGCTCAGTGGATTGAGTGAGGGCCTTTGAACCAAAGGATCACTGTTCGATTCCCAGTCAGGGCACATGCCTGGGTTGTAGGCCTGTCCCCAGCAGGGGATGCACGAGAGGCAACCACACATTGATATTTCTTGCCCTCTCTCTGTCCCTTCCCCTCTAAAGATAAAATAAAAATAAAATCTTTAAAAATATGTATATATAAATTATAAAAAAGAAAAGAAATAAAATTCAATTATATCTGGACTTAAAATATACATATAAATTAAAAGTTAAAAGATAGGTAAAGATCTACCAGTTTTATTTAAATAAAAAGCTTAATAATACAAAAAGTAGACAAAGGCACAGGGCAAAACAAAGAATGTAAAAGAGAGTGCTTAAAAAAGCTAGACTTCACATCAAAAATATAATAGGAACCATTTTGCACCTAGTTAGTACCATTAAACCATGTAAAGCATGAAACTTTTTTTTAATCCTCACCCAAGGATATATTTATTGATTCTAAAGGTAAAGGGGACGGGGATGGGGGAGGAGAGAGAGAGGGGAAGAAAAGAGAGAGGGCAGGGAGGTAGAGAGAGAAACATTGATTGGCAACTACTCCCTAGTATAAGCCCCTTCCAGAGATGGAAACTACAACCCTGGCATGTTCCTTGACCAGGAACCAAAACCCACACACTTTTGGTATACAAGATGACACTCCAACCAACAGAGCTACATGGCCAGGACAAATATACAACACTTTTATGTATTGGGAAAAATAGACATACACACAACTGACATCTTGAAACGTTTCCTTGATAAATCAAGTAAGCCTAGTATAAAGGAGATTTAACTAATAATTTTAATGGCAGCATTTTTATAAAGTTTGTGCCCTTCAGTGAGTACATATACTTTTAAAACAGCTGCAGAATATTTTTTAGAAATTAATCAAGTAGTAGAACAAAAATAAAGCTTGGATAAAATGTATAATGGATTTTATGGATCTTATTTCATGTATGTTAAGGCTAATATTCCATTGTATGTATATACCACATTTTCCTTATTCATTTATTTGTAGAATGGACATTGTTTCCACATCTTGACTATTGTGAATAGTGCTGCAACAAACATGGGTGTGTATACATCTCTTCAAGATCCTGATTTTAGTTCTTTTGGATAAATACCCAGGAGTGGGATTGCTGGATTATTGAACCTAATACTTGAACCTAATATTGCCCACCTCACTTTTTCTTTTTTTCTTTCTGCTCTCCTGTTCTGCTGCTCTGTTGTTATATTCCTTGATTCTTTCCTATATGTGCTCATAAGATAAAATTAAATTATATTTTTGTTTACTGAATATTCTAAGTATCCTTCATTAAATTTATAAAGGCAGTAAAGATGGACAGAAACATGTTTAAAACATGGCTCTTCCAATTACTTGATGTGTGGCTAGGGAGAAGTCATTTATTCTTTGTAAATTTCACTTTCCTTATTTGTAAAATTTGTAAAACACTTAACTTAAAGGATTCTTGAAAAGATTAGTAGATGATTCAAGTAAAATGTCTAGCAAAGAGCCTGAGATAGACTAAATTCTCCATACATTGTAGGTACTATTTTTTAAATCATACAAGTTGAGCATGTTACATTTTTCTTAGAATAAATTAAATTGGTTTTTTACTTGCATGTGCCCTTCTATAGATTTTTCTAAATGAAATTACTTTAAGTGCTGGCTAGATTCTTTGGTATCAGTGAAGATTCTGTAATTTTGGGAACTTCAGAAATGAGTAGTGAAATTGAGAATGTTTTGGTTAATAGAATCCATGACATTCTTTTGAATGTGTCATTTTAAAGTCATTGTTTCATCAACAAATACTTTCTGAGTCTCTTTGGACATAAGTCATTGTTTCATCAAAAAATACTTTCTGAGTCTCTTTGGACACCTCTCAGCATAGTGATTGCCATGGGAATCAGTGCCCTTTGGAAGAGAGTCAGGGCAGGGCAGTGATTAAAAGTATGAGTTTTCCCAAAGGAATTTAAAACAGGTGTTTGAACAAGAAATTATATATGGCTATTCGTAACAGTATTATTCATAATAACCAAAGGTGAAAAACAACTCAAATGACCATCCAATGAGGAATAAACAAAAGGAAGATAAATGTTGCATTGTATGTCCATACAATGAAACATTACTCGTCTTAAAAAGAAGTGTTGTTCTGAGCCTTGTTACAACATGAATGAATCTAGAAAAGATTATGCTAAGTGAAGGAAGCCAGATACAAAAGGTTACTTATTGGATGATTCTGTATATATAAAATATCCAGTATAGGCAAATCCATGCAGACAGAAAGCAGATTAGTGGTTGCCAAGGACTGGGGAAGGAAGGAATGGGTTCTTATTGCTTAATGAGTATAATATTTTCTTTTGGGGTGTTGAAAAATGTTCTGGAACTAGATAGTAGAGATGTTTGCCATCAGTATGAATGTATTTAATGCCACCAAATTGTCCATTTCAAAATTATTAAAATAGTGAATTTCATGTTCTGTGAATTTTACCACAATTTTTAAAAAAGCAACAAAACAAAAACCAAAAGCATAGGGGTCGGAGTTGGACTGACCTGAGTTTGGGTGTTGGCTCTACCGTTTACCTGCTGTGTGAGCTGGCACATGTTAAGTAATCTCTCTGAGTTTCTGTTTCTTCACTTCTTCCCTGATAGACTGCATTTTCTACACTACCCAGATGTGAGTATTATGTGAGACTATGTATAAGAGAGAGTGATAAGCCCATGGTGATCAGGCTCTTTTACAAGTGAGTTTAGGCTGCAAGTACTCAAAATACCAATGTAAGTCCCAAAAGAATATTGAGTCAAAATTCTAAAATAAAAATAAATATTAAATACATTCATCCTTTAATTTTTCATGGAAAACTAAGTGTGACCTCCAAAAACTCTTAGAAAGTACTAGAAGTCTTTGCTAACGTCTCTCAGAAAGGTGCCAAAGGGTTGGGGGTGGGATTGAATGATATATAGCAGAATGTTCTGGAGATGCTTTTTACCTCATCTATTTCTATCATCCCATTTACCATGGTGTTGTGGCCCCCTAAAATCTCTATTGTCTTCCTCTTGCCATGGTAGCTCCACTCCCAAACTTTAGTCCATGCTCCTCTCTTGTCTCCTCACCTTTCCTCTCTTGCTTCCCTCTTTCATCCCTTCTTCGCTGCATAGCTTTTGTACTGTGTACCAGTCTGACCTCTGTCTAGGCCTTTTCAATCTGTGGCAATACCTATTACACTGACCAATAGTCCTAAAGCCCTCGGACTTCAAAGAAGAGAAGTAATCATGTTATCCTTGTCACAAGAAATTTCTATCTATGTGGCAAATGTCCTTTGTTAATTCCCACTAGTCCTAAAATGAACACTCTGTATCCTTTGTCATTTTTATGAAGGAGGGAGAAGTATTACTAAATAAAAATGATAATCTGATTTTACTAATCACCTTGTACCTCCAAATAGAGAAAATCATTAGATAAAAATGAAAGAAAATGCTATTTTTATAGATAGAATGAGAAGAAGAGAGAAAGGAGGAAAGCTTTGAGTGGCTCTCATTTGCGTTATGTGACAAAGTCAGTCTTCCTGAGGCTGATGGAAGGGTGAAGGGTGAATGTAGTTCATGTGAGATAGAAGTTTTATTGTAGAGTTCCTGGTAATAATAAGAGTTAGGCCTTTGGATGATGATCTCATTCAGATCTCAGGAACCATTAGAGGCAGCTAATGAGGAAACTGAGGCTCTAGGCAGGGTGACCTCAACTCATGAACAAAATATAGTGGAGGCAGGATTCCAGCCCAGGCCACAGGACTCAAATCCCATGTTCTTTCCTGCTGTGTGCAACCCTCAGGCAACGTGTGCTCATCCTTATTCCTTTATGTCTCCTTCCTTTCTCCACCCCACACCCTGAGTACTTCCCAGCACACAGGTATTGTGGACATGTAGGAGCAGAGGCTTTGGGTGTGGAGGTTTTGGAGGACTTATTACCCCATCCTCCCATCTAGGAAGAGAGTTTAGTGGATAAGATATGTGCTACAGAGCACCAGGGAGGGTGCCTAGTAGTGATCTTATGACACCATTTCTCAAAGACTTCTTGCAGTACACCCTTGTGCTGCTGTGCGTGGTCTTTTGCTTTTCCCCCACCCTAGTCTCTCAGGCTTTGGTATTTAAAATTCAGCTGCCTATTTGATGTATCATTGTTCTTAGTTTTCTAGATCTGATTACTATAGATATTTTTCTGTGTGCTTTTTGGGGACAGTGGAAATATCTCCTTTTTTATTTAGAAAGATTTTAGTGCACAAGTTAATGAGGACCAACACTTGAAGTTTCGTCTACCAGCTGTGGTCTTCATAAATGACCACATCAGCCCACTCCAGACAGGTGCAATTTCACTTATTTGCCTAGTTTTGAAGTTTTCTGGAAATTCACTTAACATCTTAATCAGCTCAGAATGTAATTCTCATGCTTAGCTAATTCTTTCTGCCATATAACCTAGGTCCCTTATGCCCTGTCCTTTGTCCATTACAAAGACATTGCATGTCCCATGCTGCACATTTACATACTCTGTGAGATTTGTCCAAGCCTGTGTCTCTTTCTTATTTTTCTTTCCATGATGACAGCAGGGTCTGAATACAAATGAGCTGGGTTTGGTAGCACCCTTTGCTCCAGAACCTGTTAATAGTCTCAGGCCTCAGGGTGGTGTCACAAAAATGACCAAGATGCACAAGCAGGGTCAGCTGGAGCTGTACGAGGCTCATTACTGGCATATTGAGTTTAATGAGCTTCTTGCCATATTGGGTCTCAGAGCCTGTGTTTCAGATACATATGGGGGCCTGCTTTAATTACTCTATGGTAATTAGGGCCTTTAGAAACCACCGCCCCATACCCATTTTAGGCCACCATGGAAGTGTGTACACTCATAGCTGTCATTTATGCCTAGCTTATCACCAAAATGGTTTAGGCACTAGAAAGAATCTGGCTCCCATGGAATCCAAACAAAGATGAGAGAATAGAAAATAATTTTGAAAGTAGTTCGGGTAGCCTTCTCTTTTGCTTTGGATTCTGAGACATGAAGAATCATGTTTTTTAATGTGATATTTTCTGCCTTATTTTAACTTTTTATCTTGACCTAATTTTGTAGATAAGTTGTAAAGTGGCGCAATATTCAAAATCAGAAAACTGATACAGTGTTAGTAGTATCCAACCTATAGACCTGATTCAGGTATTTCCAGTTGTGTCCTTTATAATACCATGCAGTTTTAGTCTCCTTTGGTCAGAAGCAATCCTAGCCTTCCTTTGTATCAGGATATTGACAGTTTTGAAGACTTTAGGTCAGTTATTTTGTAGAATGACCCCCAGTTTGGCATGCTGTTTTCTCATGATTCAATGATTTTGGCAGGAGTACTGCAGAAGTGATGCAGTATCCTCAGTGTGTCATTTCAGTGCATCATGTCAAGGCATTGGAGATTATAATAAGCATGATAATGTACCCTCAAAACAGCCACAGCTTAATTTTTGGAACCTGTGAACTTTACATTACTTGGCAAAAGGGACTTCACAGATTTGATTATGTGACAGATATTGAGATGGGAAGATTATTTTGGAATATCTGGATGGGCCCAATGTAATCACAGGGGAGTCAGGGAAGGAGATGCGATGAAGGAAACAGAGGTTTGAATGGTGTTGGGCCTTGAGCCAAAGAATGTGGGAAGCCTCTAGAAGGTGGAAAAGGCAATGGAACATATGGTCCCTTAGAACCCCCAGAAAGGATGCAGCTCCTGACACCTTCCTGTGAGTCTAACAAAACTCATTTTAGACTTCTGACCTCTAAAACAAATAATAGGTTTGTGTTGTTTTAAGACACTAAGTTAGTGGCAATTTATTATAGCAACAGGAAACTTGTACAGATTTGCCTAGAAAGATGGACTACTGAGATGAAATGGAGGAGGGCTCTGAGGGAGGGTTGCCTGGTAATCAGGATGGGCATTTGTAGCCCTTGGCACTAGGTGTCCCATCCTCCTCATGGGCTCTGCTGCACAGTCCATTGTTGGCCAGTACAGTGGTCCTGGTCATCCTCAGATATCTGGCTGTTCTTAACATTTAGCATTATGAAGAATGTAGGCAGAGATAAGGTGACTAGTGGGCTCAAAGGACTTTTTTAAAAAATTCTGCCTTCATTTGGGTTTTCCTTTAGATCCATGTGAAAATTTTGCTGGTAGTTTTGCAGTGATACTTGCAGGTAATTAGTTTTGATTTTGGGATCTAAACAATATGCAGGGTCCTCTGTAGCTTTTTGGGGTTCTTTGTAGGATGTTAGGATGAGATGGGGATTTGAGAAGGTGAGGAGAATTCTTGCTCTTTGTGAGGAACTATATTTTGTTTTCTTCTTGAGCATTATCAGCAATGTGAAGAAGCAGCTAGGGTTTTAGGGTTTGTCCATATTACAAAAGTGGAAGCAGAGACCCAGAGGGCTTGTCACTTGCATGAAGTCACACAGTGGAGCTGGGGTTTCAAGGCAGGTCTGCGGGACTTGAGGTCCTGGTTTTTCCATAATACTACCTGACCTCGGAGAAAAGGGTTATGTTTTTTTGTTGTTGTTTGTTTTTTTAAAAAAGAAAAGAAAGAGGGTTATGTTAATGTTTATAATCCAGCAAACATTCAGTGTACCATTTAATGATCAGTACTGTGCTCAAGACACGGTGAGGGCTTGAAAGGATAAAAAGATGAATAACAGCTTGCACTTCAGCTATCTTATAAATTTGATATTTAGAATATTCTCTGGAGTACCCCAGGCCATAAAAAGAATAACTGTTTGATTTTAAAATGACTTTAACAAAATGGAATTTAAGTTGGATTGGACAGAAAGAAAAATGGATTTCAGTCTGAAGTCAGATAGAGTTCTCTGGCTTTGCTGCCAAGGGAAGCTGCTTTTAATGGGGTGTTATTTTAGCAGATCTGGATAAAAGAGTATAATCAGACATCTGCTTCTTGAGGATGAGAGCTTCAGTTAGTGTCAGGATGAGTTGTGGGGACAGTTCTTGCAATAGTGACAAAGAGTGGGGGGCAGCAATGGCGGCTGTGAACTATGCCTTGGTGTTTTGATGCCTGGACATTCTCTTTTCACCACCATTACAGAAGGACAGGTTTTGGCTGGTCATGGCCTGTAAGGTGGCCATCCACACCCCCCTGCCCCCCACACTGATAGTGGAAAAGCTGCTTTGGAGCTGGAGAGGAGAGCTACCTGATAACAAGGAGCCTCAAGAGAGCAGAGTCTCAGTGCTCAAGAGCTTCAAGGAAAAGATGAAAACCAACATAATGAGCAATCATTCATAATAGCCTTTTGAATAGTGGCCATTTGGCAGAAGAACATGCTATACCTTTGGCCCAGTGCCAGCATGGGGGCCATTTATTTATGGTGGTACCTGTCCCTATATAAGTGTCTTAATGTTTTATTCGAATTGCCTTATAACAAGATTGAACAAAGAATGCCTAACGCAAGCTCACTGATGAATCTAGAAACAAAAGCCCTGCATAAAAATGTTGACAAACTGAATTTAGAAGAGTATTAAAGGAATTATCTTCTACCAGGTGGGATTTGCCTCTTAAATGCAGGGATGTTTTAGTATTTATCATATTTTTTAATATGTTACCTTGAATAATAGGAAATCACCATGTTTTCTATATTAAAAAATGATTAAAATAGGCATTTTCCTATGGTTCAGTGTGAAAATGTTGTTAATCAATAGGCAATAATTTCAATAGGTGTATAAAAGCGTATGATAAAATTTACCACCCATTTCTGATTTAACTATTCTTCCTTCTCATGACAAAAATGTTAATATCAATGTTATGGTGAATATTAAGTGAAAATGATCCCCTAGTTATTATATTACTTAGTGTTGATCTGGTATTTCTGGCTAATTCAAAGAGATATGAAATGGAAGTAATTATAACATGAATGTGACATGATTAACAGATACAAAGAAAAATTTAAATATTTAAAACTCATGCAACTATTTAAATCATTTAGTAATAAATTTAGTACATTAGTATACATGAGACAAACAAAATTACTATTTTCTTATAGATCATCAGTATTCAGAAGATATGGTAAGAAAAAATAGTCTATCTAGCAAAACAACAAAAATTCTAAACTCTGGATGATCCTACTAAGCAATTTGTGGGAATTATATGAAGATAATTATACACTGAGAGGCATAGTTATAAGCTAAGCGATAGGAAAAAGGATCTCCATGCATAGAAGTATGTCCTGTATTCTTTTAGAAAATCTTTTAAAGATGGTAGCACACGAGGGGGGTAAATGGTAATGGAAAAAAATACAATAAATAACTATTAAAAATAAAGATGGCAGCACTTACCAACTTAATCTCAATTTAAAAAAAATCTTAGCATAACATTATCAGATAAGAGTATGTATGAATATTTTGGATTCTTTTGTACTATCAGTGGACTTACCTTCATATTTAATATAAAAATAAAATAAGTAAAACAATGGGGCATTTGTTCAAAAATCTATACACAGATTAGATCAGAAAACAAACCCCAGAAAAAAGAAGACCCTTCATGGAACCATCACTATGGTAAAGGGAAGTACTCTGAAAATATATGAAAGATATATTCATCAATAGTCAGTCAAAGGAAAAGTAGCTAATAGGGAAGTGATGATTTGTAAGTCATCATCTTATACCATAAACCAAAAAAATTTCAAATTGATTATGTATAAAAATGAAAGCAGGTAAGACTTTAATAATTAAAGGTGAATATATAACTGAATCTGTGAAGAGGATGAATTCTCTAAGCATAAAAGCAACAAAAAACCATAGTTTTGATCACATAGAATTTTAAGTGTAAGTTTGTTTAAAATGTATTAATTAATACTAAAATTAATATATTAAAATAAAACAACATAATATAATAAATAATATGATAAAATAATAATTAAAATATATCATTTACAACAAGTGAGTTTTTTCCCCACTAAAGTTTATCTTTGAATAACATGGGTGTGAATTATGTGGGTCCACTTACACATGGATATTTTTTGCCAGTTGACCCTCACAGTTCAAACCCATGTTGTTCCAGAGTCAGCTCTGTGGCTGGGAATCTGAGTTTGCTGAGGGCCAACTGTAGTTATAATTGGATTTTTTATTGAGAGGGAGGTTGGTGCCCCTAACCTCAAGTTGTTCAAGGGTTACCTGTATATCAAAAGGTTTCATAAGTTAGAGTGACTTCTTTAAAATTAATGTGAATTCTTTAAAATTAATGTGAATCATTTAAAATAGTCTAGCAGGAGATGGACTAATGATTGGCTTAGATAGTTCTTAAAAGAAGCCATAAATATGATTTAGAAAGATATGTAAAAGATCAGATTAATTTGTAATAAAAGAAACATTTAAATTGGATTTTCATCTCTTAGTTTATCATACTCTCAAAGAGGAAAGAAAATAAAAACAAGTCATTACCTCTTGATGAGGGTCAGATCAAAATGTCACTCTCCCAATTTGCTGGTTGGGAGTGAAGTCCTTAAAAATGTTTTCAACCTTTGATTCAGTAATTCTGTTTTCAGGAATATATTACAGCAATTGCCTCCTTATGGAGAATTAAATACATTCCAAGATCCTGAGTGGATGCCTGAAATCTCAGGGGTACCAAACACTATATATGTTATGTTTTTTTCTTATATGTACCTGTGATAAAGTTTAATTTATAAATTAGGCACAGTTAAGAGATTACCAACAATAACTAATAATAAAATAGAACAGTTATAATAAAACTTATGTGTGTGTGGTCTCTCTCTCAAAATATCTTATTGTACTATAATCACTCTTCTTCTTGTGATGATATTAAATGATAAAGTGCCCATGTGATTAGCCAAATTAATGTGAATGAGACTTATTAAGTAAAATAAGGGTTATGTGAATAGAAACACTGTGATACTTTAAGACATAGCTGGTAAGTGACTAATGGTCAGGGAGCATCTTTAGCTTGAAGGTGCTGGACAGAGGGATGGTTCATGTCCTGGGCAGGGTGGAGTGGGACAGTGAGGTTTCATCATGCTGCTCAGCATGGTTAAATCTTATGAATTGTTTATTTATAGAATTTTTCATTTAATATTTTTGGACTATGATTGACAAATGGTACCTGAAACTGTAGAAAACAAAATTGTGGATAAGGGGGGCCTACTCTATAAGAAAATTAAAAGTTACAAGGATATTTTATATAACAATGTTTTGGTAGGGAAATTTATAATAGTGAATGTTAGAATAAACAGTGTTGAAAGATCAGAGCTTTGTTAATTAATTTGTTAGATCCATTATTAATTTATTAAAATAATAGTTACAAAAAGTTTATTTAAAGAAATAGATATAAAATATTTCAAATCTATTTAATATTGATGATAAAATATTAGACTAAATATAACATATGTATGAACATATCAAATTATATTGGTGTATATTTATATATAAATTGGAGGATATAATTCATTTATTGTGCCTTATAGATCAAATATATATGTGTTCTTTCACAGTGATTCAAGAGTGTTTGCACAGATAGTATTATATTAAGCTGCTAAGATCATCTCACCTCCTTGCTAAAAGAAATCACACAGACAACATGCTCTCCGCATGCCAAAGAATTAGAAAATAACTAAAAATCACAATTCAACCACTTGAAAAATTACAAAGAATCCATTTAAGTAACTTAAGTCAAATAGAGTATATCAAAACTGTATTTAAGACACTGTGTAGAAATGAATGACAATTAATGTCGAAGGCATAGAAGGAGAGCTGCTCCTCTCTGTCCATTCATAGTCTTCCTGCCTAGTTTTACTTGGCAAGTTTCTCTCCTAGAGGGAAAATGCCATTTGGGTTCTTTACCTTTGGTACATTTGGTATGTCACACATACCACTACAGTGGCCTAGAAGTTAGTCTTAAAATTCTTACTTTTTTTTTACTTATTCATGTCTCTGAAGGCTTTCTTAGATTCTTTGAATATCTCTGCATCACCTAGGATGATCACTTGAAAAAATTTGCTAATAAAAAATCTAGAAAGAATTTAAAATTAGCAATGTTGACTTCTCCATCTTGCTCAGATGGACTGCCCTTAGGTGAAATTCAGAATGCAGGTGTGTTTCTTTAGCCCATTTAGTGTTAGTTTTTCAAAACTACACATTTAACTATCAGGGAATTTTACATAATCTGCAGTTCATATTTCCCTAGAGAAATATAAAGAAGTGGTAATACTGGCCTGGCTTTCCCTCCTGGCAGCAAACTGCTAGAGCAGAACAGGTACCCCCCTTTATTTTTTATTTTTGTAAAGATTTTATTTCATTATTTCTAGAGAGAGGGGAAAGGAGGGAGAAAGAGAGGAAAAGAAAAATCAATTAGTTGACTTTTGCATGCCCCTAACTGTGGTCCCTGCTCACAATACAGGCATGTGCCCTGATTGGGAACTGAGCCAGTGACCCTTTGGTCTACAGGCCAGCATTCAATCCACTGAGCCATACCAGCCAGGATGGTACCCCCCTTTAGATGTGCTATCTGCTCCCTTTCCAGTTTTAGGCTGATGACCTACCTCTGCTAAGTCTTAAGTGCCTTTACCATAAAATGGGCTAACAATCACTAGCCCATTTTTAGTGTGGATTATGTGCACACAAAGGCCCTAGCACAATGTCTGATCTGAGGTAGACAAACAATCTGTGTGGCCTACTGTCACATAAAGAGCTAAGTTATAGGGTTAAGAGAAGATGGTGTGTTTTGGGAAAGTGTTTTGGGGATATCAGAAGAGGAGCCTGGAAGGAGCCTGGAATTCACTGGGATCATGTATGTATGTGGTGTACAGATCTGGCAGAAACTTTGTCATCCTAGACTTCTCTCTCTCTTGCCTCATATCCAGTCCATCAATAAATCATCTCAGCTCTACTTTCAGAACATACCTGGAATTCGATCACTTCTCACCACTCTCTCTGATCTAGGCCACCTTCATTAGTCACCTGGTTATGGGACTAGTATCCCAAAGTGCCTTCCTGTTTCTGCCCTTGCCTACTTCAATCTGTTCTCCACAGGACCACCAGAGTGCTATGGTCAGAGTGTGTCAGGTCTCTGGTCAATACCCTCCAATAGCTTTCCATGTCACTGGGGTAAGAGCTATTGTTATCACCATGTCCCAAAGGCCCTCATGATCTGAATCCTTATCTCTTTGACTTCATTTCCTATGACCCTACCCCTCTCTTCTCTCCATTTTTCTTCTCCTTGGGTCCCTTATTGAATTTTGAGCATTTCTACCATCTAACACATCACTTATTTTACTTACTTATCGTATTATTTCTCTACCCAGTTGCATATAAGCTTTGGGAAAGAATTTTTGACTGTACGATCACAACTGTATCCCCAATGTTAAGTACCTGGCCCTTAGTGGGTACTTCACAAATGTTAGTGGATGAAGAAATGAAAATTAATGAAAATATATTACCAAATAGGATCTAATGCGGAATTCTTCTTTCCAAAGGGAAACTATAAATAATGCAGCAAATTAATACTTGCTATTTTTGTAGAGGCTCCTGTGACAGAACAGATAGCAGTAAAGGGAAAATTACTGGCCCCTTAATATTTTTTCTTTTTTTATTAAATACTTCTGAATTTTATTGTTGTTTAAGTACAGTTTTCTACCTGTCCCCCCCACCCCTCCTCACCACCTCAGCCATCCCCACCTCCCTCTCCTGTTTACACCCCACCTTGTCTTTGTTGAGGTGTCCTTTATAGTTGTTCCTGTAAACACTTCACCTCCCCCCACCCCGGCAATTATCCCCTCTCCTCTGGTTGCTGTCAGTTTGTTCTTAATTTCAGTGTCTTTGGTTATCTTTTGCTTGCTTGTTTGTTTTGTTGTTTTTTCTTGATTAAATATAAGAGCCAACCAGGAACACTTCTTGTTATCCTTTGGTGCTGAGTGCTTACTCCCTTAGAACACAAGTTCATTAGAATGCCCTGGGAGTTACTGGAGCTTTTTTTTTTCCCCAAAGAATGCCAAAGCAATTTAGTAGATACATTCCTACACTGAAATAATAGATTTTGTTTTACTAGAGTGGAATAGGTTTTTAAAAAAATACAAAAATAATGAAATGTTTGAGATACTTTATAGTTTCTTTTCTCTAGAAAGCCTTTCATTTATATAATTTAGCCAGTATATTTATTATGCCCTTACTGTGTGCCAAGTGTTTTGTAAGATACAAAAAGAAGTATTAAAATTATGCCTGTATTTCAACAACTTGCACTTTGTTTGGAGGTAATGCAGGTTCATAAGCAATTGCAGGAGGAGGTAAGTACAATAAAGAGATCCAGCTTTAATAGTCATTGGGTCTTAGGATATGCCAGACACCATTCTCAGCATGGGGAACACATGCCCTTATTTAATCAGCTGTGATGTAAGCATTTCCACTTCATCTATTACCGAAGTAAGATACAGAGAGCTTAAGTAATGGATCAAGCTCACACAGATAGGACCCTGCAGTGGGAGAAAACAAATTTGAATCAAGGTCATTAGACTCCAATGTCATTTCTCCTTCCACTCAAACACATGCTTGAGAAGGGACCATTCATGAGGCAGGAAATATGTGCAGGGGAAGAACACAGAGAAAGTTGAATGGAGGGACCTTTAGTGTCAGGGCAGTGAACAGAAAAATGGAGGTGGTACAAGGGCATCCTGAGTACAACTGCCTGCATGCAGAGTGGGACTGTCTGCAGTTTGGTTGTGGGCTTCTTGTCAGTAAGGTAGGAGAAGGATAATAAGGACTTGGTCAACTTTAAAGTATTTCTCCATTTTTGGGACCCTTTCACACCTATGAGAGCAGAATTGACAGGAAGGAGGTGTTGGGCTTCCATGATTTGTACATTATTCTCTCAGTTGGAATAATTTTTACTTGGAAATTGTGAGCGTGGGGTGGGAATCAGAGGAGACTTTGTATCTTAGCCCTAGCTTCAAATAAGGTAAAAAAAATAATCAGGAAAGCTCTTATGGTTAAAGGAAAGACCACTCTGGGCTTTGGACACACATTCACCCAGGTATTGATTCCCCCACCATCATTAAGTAGCTTGTGGTGTTTTGCCCTCTCTAAAATGATAATAGTGATAGTTGTCATGTTCTTCTGAATATAAGGCAACCAGTAAGAAGATTCATTCTCAATCTTTTTTTGCCCTGATTATATATATATATATATATATATATATATATATATATTTATACAGTTGTCAGTAAAATAGTTGAATGTTAACTTATAATATTAATGCATTAACATAGTAACAGATATTTAAAAATCTTTTATACAAAATCATATTTTATGTTAGGGTATAGCTTTTGAACTCTTACATTTTATGACACCTTTTTTTTTACTCTTTCACATGCATTTTTTACCTCAATGTCTTTATTCCTAATGGAACTACATTATGAATTCTTTAACTTAATTCCCAGAGCATTTTAATACACCGTCAAAGTTGTTTGAGATAAAGTACCCTTTGGAACCGTGTGTGATGCTGTCCTTGTAATGTTTATCCCAAGTAATAAGAACCCAATAGGATAGCTTTTTATTTTTTACTCATTCTGCTTGTGATTGTGATTTCCATCCACTGAATTGGTTTAGAATCTTGCCTGTGACAGGGTCCAACATTTGTAATCATGTGCTCACAGGTACCCTTTCTGGGCAATACAAAACTGGCATTGAGTAGTGTTGGGTCAGGTTATTGTGTCTCCCCCAAACTGTACTTTCTTATTCTCATTTAATAACTGAGAACTATACAATATAAACTACTGTGTAACAAACAAATATAAGGTTTTTATTCTTAGAGGAATAATTTTATTTAGTAAAATGTCATCTTCAGGTCAGGCAGAAACAGAATTCTATAAGATTATTGTGATGACTCAGACAATGACAGGAATATGTGACATTTGACATGACCTCTTTGGTTTATATGCAGTGGTTTTGATGCCAGGTTTAGGTTGACATAGTCTAGAAATAAAGCCATTAAACATTCTGTTACTTTAAAAAGCTACCAAATAGTATATATAAAACAGTCATCCTTACCCCCTGTGTAAGCTTAGTCACATCAACCTGAGCTGAGGATAAAGGAACACATGGGGATGAGAGATGTAGTGAGGAATTGGTGAGATTCAGAAATGGGTAAGTGTTGGTGTAAGAGGTAGACATGATCTGGCAGCTAAACTGCACCCAACTAAGAGTTATATGTTTACCATACTTACTTATTCCAGAAAGGGACATCAGTTGTTCTCTACAGAGCATCTGCTCACACTGCATCTTACATGGTCTGAATCTCAGATCACCTGATTTCTATCTCAATGTTTAATGACTGTAATGACTTTGTAATGACTTTGGTATGAATTAACCAACAATAACTGAAAGTAGAATTTGATTAATAACAAATTATGGTGCTTTTTACTCTAAAATGTAGAGAATGGATGCACCTACTTTTAGTAGGCTTTCTTACTATTCCAATTTCATTTGATTGAATATCTACAAGGCAGTGGTTTTTAAGGGGCCAAGAGAGGGTATGGAAGAGAGTATTGAAATTTTCAATTAAATTTTAACAATTTCAGAAACAACTCAGTAAAATACATGTGAAATTTAGTATCAAAACTGTTCTTTATACTAATGGTTTGACAATCAACAAGTAATCTGTGAAAATTTAAAACAGTTAATTGATTCCAATATATTTCTCTGATGTAGGCTATAAATGAATGTTTTTTCTTCATCTTTCTTCTCTGTGTCTTGACGTCAATTGGATGAAAAATCAATTATGATATTTTTGATTTATAACAAAGTTATTAAAATTAATTAAAATTATTTTAAATTTATGTTGTGGTACAAAGTACATGCCATTAAGTTTACCATCTTAATCATTAAAAAAAGAAGTAATAGTGTCTAGATTCAAAATTATTTCTCACAGATTTTCTGATAATATCTGTATTTTTTTTCTGATCATAAATCTCATAACAATTAGTCCAGTGTAGCCTCCCTTAACTGGGTAGTTGACTAGGCACTGAATAAAGTCAGGAATGTGTGTATGGCATATTAATTGGGAAAAATGAATTTTACGTTTTGACAGGTCCATTTTGATGTGGTGGTATTAATATGTCTGGCCCATACAGAAGACTTTTAGAAAATCATAAATTGTAGTGCCCTGTGCTTACCCAGATCAGTTCACCAAGAGTGGAAGAACAGAATAATAATTATACATATGCCTAGAGTTCCCTTTGCTTTTTAAAAACTATCATGGGAACCAAATTCAGTGGAAAAGATTTAAGATAATGAGGATAATTATGTGTAGGTGTCTGAGAGAATGGTGCAGACCCAAAGTTGAGAGGCAAAGACTATTTGAGATAAGATGGAAAATACTATAGAAAATGAGAGTTAGTGGTAATTAATAAACTGTTTTAAAGTTCAGAATTTCGAAGCTGAAAAGCTTAGCTGATTACTCAAGACTATTTTGGGGCTTTATGTTAGAATAAATATCATTTAGGGCTTAGAGAATGAGAATAGTTGGCAATCAGAATAATTATGAAGATTTCCTTTTAGAATGGGCCGATACTAAGTCATATGTATCCTGATGTTCTAGTATATCAAAGCAGGGTCATCACTACACCACTTTCAGGCTTTTTTGTTGTTTGAGAAATATGTTAAATATTTTTAAAGAATTAAACTTAGAGGACTCTGATATGCATTTCCCAGCCCCAGTGAATAAATAGTTCAGGTTATAACATAGTGCTTTCTCTTTTGCAAGTTTTCATTAGTTAACTGTTAAGAGTCTTTCCAAATACCTTTTCAGTTCATTTCAGTACAAACTGTTCTTTAACTATCAGAGGGTCTTTAAACACATGGATTTACATACCAGTTATATAATTCAAGAGGTTTAAGCCTCTATTTTCCCCTGGAAGCACCTTCTCCAAAGCACTTCCAGATTGGTTGGTGTCAATGCTATTTTTGAATGCACTGAACAGTCAGAACTGTTAAACCTTGTGTCCCACTTGCTGTAGGAAACACTGGCACTCAAAACTATTTCTTAATATCTAAGGTCGTCTGAGGTGCAATAAAGGGTGTGGAACCCAATGTATATACTGGCATGGCTTCAGCTCCTTGATTATTTGACCTCTTTAAGGAGTCATAAAAAGTTATGAAGTTGTCAAAGGACCTAATAGTCTCAAATTTTAACCAGATATTACACAGGTACTTATCATTCCATTCATTAATACCTAATAGTTCCAGAATAGGTATGGATTCTATATTTTTGTGTGTATTCATATAATTGATATTTGGATCAATATTACTTGGGACCCAAGCATGTTACAGGGAAGAGAATATAGACTGAAGTCAGAAGGACTTGGTTTATAATGTAGATTCTACTGAACAAGTAATATAATCTTTCTAAGCCTCTGTTTCTTCATCTGCAAATTGATAAAAGTACTGATGTATAAAGTGCTTAGCACAGGATTGCAGGCTAGAGTAGATCGGCAGTAAATGGTTATGATGAGGGTAAAGATGATAAGTAAAATTTGGATCTGTGGTCTCAACTCTGGTGTGGCATAAAGACTATTTGTTTTCCTAATCTGAGACAGAGCTTTCACCTTGTATACTGAATTAGCTTTAGACCACCCCTTTCATCTTGGATTTTGGATTTTCATGTGAATGTGGTAAATGTATGAAAAAAGATCAGACCATATTGCCTAGAGCTGACTCACTAGCAATTAGCACTTTCATATCTTGATTTGCTGTATGAGTTACTATCTAGAGTAGTTTCAAAACTGAGCAGATGCTCTTGATTTGAGATGCCTCATGATTTTTACCACAAGGTAGAAGTCTGAAGGAATTACTGTCACTCACATAATGCTGTTATAAAGTATCAAATTTCAGACACCACTGGTATTTTAATGTAAGGTTTGTTTTGCTCAAAGAATGCCTCTTTAAAAATTCTAGTGAGAAGGGGATAGAGAGATGACACAAAAATGGCAGAAGTTGGGTGATGGGTATATGACTTTTCATTATATTGTTACCTGTACTCATGTGTGTGGGAGAGTTTCCATAATAAAGAAATTTCCACATTTAAAAAATCTGGGATTGTTGCCTTCCTGTTGAAATATTCAGAAGTAAAAGGCATGTTTTAATCCATGTCTGGACTTTGTGCAGCCATGTTTTATGTGCTGTTTAATGTACTGTGTCATTATTTGTTGGATGAGATATTTTAAAAGTGTAAAAAAGATAAGAGCTAATTTCAAAAGAACTGTGAGAACATTATTGCAGTGCAAAGAGATGAAACTTAGAAAAAAATCTTTCAGGATAACTACAATCTGTCTGTCCTCTGATTTAAGGACAGTGTAAGCAAAATACTCTATGTATGCAAAATTCATAGTTAAGCATACATTTATATTTAATTTCCCATCAGGAGAAGTAATCAGTGCTGAAGCATTATTGAAATTTTGAAATTTTACCACATATGGCACTTAAATGTTGAAGGATGTTCAAAAATAGCCCTCACTGCATTTGAATAGCCTATTTGAGTAGATACAGGAAAATTCCACTGGCACAGTGCACTGGGAGTCTGTTTAATAGACCCGTGTATAAAAAGCTTAGGCTAAATTTGGGTCTGTGGTGTATAAAATAACATCAAAACCTAGTATCAAGTGCTTTTGTCACATTGTTTCCTCAAGGTGTTTATATGTAAATAGAATGGTATCTATTATGTATTCTATTGCATATTCTATTTTTGATAGTGACAGGAGCCCTGAGGTTATTTGTGGTACCAGGTCCTGCAGATACCTATTAAGCCGGGTACCTGCAGGACCTGGTACCACAGATGACCTCAGGGCTCCTGTCACCATCAAGCTCCACCTTCTTACTATGCAAGAGCCCCGTTAAGTGCCATGCCATGGTTAACTCAGTCTATGTATCTCTCCCCTCCTCCAGCTAAAAGCTAGTAGTCAGTTTACATCTCCTGCCTTCTGTCATACCAACTTGAAAAAGGATGTTTGTTTTCTTCTTTCTAAAGGAGTTATAGTTTAGAGCTCAGACCTTGGAGTCAGACAGACCTGTGTTTAAGGCCCTGATAGTGCATCTTAATAGCTATGATACTTGGGTCTCAAAAATGCTCAGATTCCTCATCATAAACTGGGAATAATAGAGATATCTACCCCATAGCTCTATTGTTCAAGGAAATAAGACACTGTTTATTACTTAACTGGCACCCAATAAATAATTGTGTGATAACCATTGTTATTATTATGATTGTGAATCGTTGACTTAGAAGTTTGAGTGTTTGAACATGTAGCTTGCTGCTATCCAAAGTTTGAAATTGCCATCTTTCTTTGTTTTCATGGAGAATTCAAAGATGAGTATTTTGTAATTTTTACTTGGCAGGAAGGGAAATTTTAGTCTAAAACATGAAGCATGTGGGGAAAATGTAGACCCCAGTGGCTGTTTGACCAAATAACACATATGCCCTTGCACACTGGATTCAAGACCAGATCTTAACATAATGGCCATTTTATTTAGGTAGAAGTCATGAGTACATGGCTCCATCTGCTCAGGTCTCTGATGAGGCAGCAATGGAATCAGGCTGTGTGCCCAAGAGAGTACAGAGGGAATATTTCCAGAGAGTCTGCTGCCCATGTCAGTTTCTCAGGTCTCTCTCCAGAAACTTGGCCTTCTAAATCCCTATGAGGTCCTTTCCCTTTTCTACCACTTGATGAGATTCGTGGTTAAATGCCAAGATTTACCCACCAGAGAGAAACAGCATATCCCCAAGGGAAGCTTTACTTTTTGGCAGAATAACTGCCTCCAGGGGAGAGTCCCTCACACATGGCATTGTCTGAAAAGGAACAGCCAGGGGTCACAAATAACTAACTTGCCTACAGAGACACTTCATGAGTATGACTACATCTAAAGTTAAACAGCTGTCTAATGAAGAGGTTTAGAAGCAATGGCATCTGTGCAATATCCATGTCCTACTAAAAGGAACCATTCCCTACTAAAATTTCCTACTGCTAGGGCTCCTTGGAGAAATAGCTGTGCCATGTGTCAGCAGAAAATGTACAAGGTGAGTCTGGAATGCCTTCTCACCTTGTTCCCTGGAATAAAGCAAGGGTAATTCAAGAAGCTATTCAAGACTAACTGGGATCACTTCCAAATGTTACAGACACCAGCATGGAAGTACTACCATTGGCCTGAGATGCCACAATAAGAGCATCAAAAGGATAATGACTACAATGGGTTAAAACATATCAAGTACAGTCATGCACTACATAATGATATTTTGGTGACATTTTGGTCAATGATGAACTACATACATGATGGTTGTCCCATAAGATTATGATGGAGCTATAATATTCATGTTATATAATGATTTCATAGCCATTGTAACATTGCAATGCAAAGGCTGCAAACATCAACAATAGTGGCTGAGATGGCGAACAACTTTAACTTGGGTATAGATGAGGTTGACACTGAGAAACAGCTAGAAGTGGTTCATAAGGAATTGCCTAATGAGGAGTTGGAAGTGGAACACAAATACATACCTTGGAAAAAAGGCAAGAGGATGTCTCTATTTTGCATATTACTTCAGTTTCTTTATTAGATTCCACATATGAATTAAATCATGTGGTATTTGTCTTTCTCTGACTGGCTTATTTCACTTAGCATAACATTCTCCAGGTCCTGGCTGGTGTGGCTCAGTTGATTGGAGCATCGTCCCATACACCAAAAGGCTGGCCTCTTTTCTTTACTTAAACAAATAAGGCTTTCTTTTTTCTATTATTGTGTGTGGAGTAAGAAGGTGGTCTAATTTTGTTTTTCTGCATGTATCTGTCCAATTTTCTTAATACCATTTATATAGAGCAGGCTAAGAGCTTTTGAGGTGGAGATTAAGTGGTGAAGGGATTGAGCAAAAAGGAAAATAGACTTATGGGGATGAACAACATTATGGTGATTATGGGGGCAAGGAAGTGGATGAGTGGTAATGGAAAAAAGTAGGATAAAAATAAATTTTAAAAAAGACAAGAGGAAAGGAAACTGCAGGAAAAGAAAAAGAAGAACCCCCAAGAAAATTTACAGCAAAGGGTTTAGCAGAAGCTATTGCAGATATTAACAAGCTCCTTAACAACTCTGAAAACATGGATCCCAACACCAAAAGATATTCATAAGTAGACAGAAATATGTTCATAGTGCATTATCTATGCACTATGGCATAGATCTATGTCAGCAAATCTATGACAGAAAAAGAAACTGGACAAGGACATAATTGTGAAAAGAGTGACACTTCCTCAAGAATAGTCTCTGGCAGGTCCTTCAGGAGGTATTCAAGAAGGAGGCCTGGTTATCATAGGAGATGACAGCTTCATGTGTGTCATTGACCCAAAAAATCTTTCAGTGGGACAAGATATGAAGATAGGAGACAGTAATATTGATGGTCCTGATGCTGTGTACCTAAGCTACGTGTGTGTTTGTGTCTTAGTTTTCTAAAAAATTTATTTACTGATCTTAGAGAGAGAGAGGAAGGGGGAAAGAGAGAGAAAGAAATATCAATTTGTTTCATCTCTCCACACATTCATGGGTTGATTCTTGTATATGCCTTGACTGGGGATCAAACCTGCAACCTTGGCATGTTGGGAGGATGCTCCAGCCAACTGAGCTAACCAGCCAGGGCTATATCTTAATTTTTAACAAAACAGTTTAAGGAATAAAAATTATAAAATTTTAAAAATAGAAAAATGTTATAGCATAAGGATATAAAGAAAATATTTTTGTGTAGCTGTAGAATCTGTTTTTTAATCTTATTTTTCAATTACAGTGCACATTCAATATTATTTTATGTCAGTTTCAGGTGTACAGCATTAGGGAATTACATAATTTAGAAAGTGATGCCCATGATAATTCCAGTACAGATCTTGCACTGTATATTATTATAATATTTTGACTGTATTACCTTATGCTGTACTTTACATCCCTGTGACTATTTGGCAACTACCAATTTATACTTCTTAATCCCTCCAGTTTTTTCACCCAACACCTCAATGCCCCTCATATCTGACAACCCTCAATTTGTTTTCTGTGTTGTTGAGCATGTTTCTGTTTTGTTTATTTGTATATTTTGTTCTTTAGGTTCCACATGTAAGTGAAATGCTACGGTATTTTCCTGTCTGTCTGACTTTTTCACTTAGCATGATAACCTCTAGATCCATCCATGTTGTGGGCAAAGGAAACATTTATTTATTTTTTTATGGCCAAGTGATATTTCACCTTATATTATGTACCGCCCTTCTTAAACCAATCATCCATTGATGGGTACTTAGGTTGCTTCTATATCTTGGCTGTTGTAAATAATGCTGAAATGAGCATAGAGGGGCATCTATTTTTTCAAATGAGTGTTTTGGGTTTCTTCAGATATATACCCAGAAATGGAATTGTTAGGTCATATGGTAATTTTATTTTAATTTTTTTTAAGGAACCTTAATACTGTTTCATAGTGGCTACACCAATCTGCATTACTATCAACAGTACACAAGTTTTCCTTTTTCTCAATATCCTTGTCTACACTTGTTTGTTGACTTATTGATGATAGCTGTTCTGACAGGTGTGAGGTGATATCTTATTGTGGTTTTTTAAAAAAATATTTTATTTATTTATATTTAGAGAGAGGGGAATGGAGTGAGAAAGAAAGGGAGAGAAACATCAGTGTGTGGTTGCCTCTTGCATGCTGCCTACCGGGGACCTGGCCTGCAACTCAGGTATGTGCCCTATTTGGCAATTGAACAAGCGACCCTTTGGTTCGCAGGTCTGCACTCAATCCACTGAGCCACACCATTCAGGGCCTCATTGTGGTTTTTAATTTGCATCTCTCTAATTGTTGCTGATGGAAGTGAAATTCTTTCAGGGGACTGAGAGAAAAGCATTTCACTGACCCACACATGGGAGATTGGTGTGGCAAGATTTATTTGAGTAGAAGGATGCCCCTCTGTCCCATCCCAAAGTAGAGTTCCCTGTTTCCTACCATGGAAAAAGTCCAACTGTGTCTTTAGCAAGGTCAAAACAAAGGCGGTGTCCAAAGTTTCTCTGTCATATTAAAGCTTAGTCCTTTGGTATCTGTAGTTGGCTGCTGAGTGGTCTCGGTCCCCATTCAAGTAGCTTAGTGCTGTTCCTGTGCTGCTATACCCAAGTTCCTGCCTGGAGACTGTGTGGCTGTTGGCTATATAGCTGCTGAGGACACATGGCAAGAAAGAGAGAAGTGTGAATGCATGGGGCATGCGCCAGTCACTGAGTGGGAGAGAGCTTCTTTGTTAAACTGGGATTATATTATTTTGGGAAGGATGAGGAGTTTATTCAAAATAACAAATCAATTTCCCAAGCTTTCATGGGCTTCTGATGGGTCTGCTCTCCTCAACACTGCATTACTGGTGTGGGGGAGGGAGGGATGTTAATCCTTGTAGGGGCAATACATTAATCCCCTGGAATGTGTTAAACTGTAGCTTCCTGGTGAAGCAAACAGGTTTATGCTTCCTGGTTGATTGTGCTCAACAATGTCCAATTCCCTTTGCTTCCTTCCTTGTTAATAATTAGCTACCTTTCTGTGGTAACATGATGATTAGAGACATTGAGCATCTTTTCATATGTCTATTGGCAATCTCTTCTTTGGAGATGTGTCTATTTAGGTTCTATACCCATTTTCAAATTGGATTTTTTTTTTTTTTTTGGTGTTGAGTTGTATGAATTAATGGATATATGGATATATCCATTAGTTGTATCCATGAGTTGTATAAATGGATATAAACATATCCATTTATAAAATATGGATATTAACCCCTTATAGATGTATCATTGGTAAATATGTTTTTACACTTAGTAGGTTGTCTTTTTGTTTTGTTGATTGATTCCTTTTTTGTGTAAACTCATTTTAGATTGATGTAGTCCCATTTGTTTATTTTTTTCTTTTGTTTTCTTTGCCCTAGGAGATATATGAGAGAAAAATATCACTATGAGAAATATCAGAGGGTTTACTACCTGTATTTTCTTCTCAGACTGGTAAATGGTTTCAAGTCTTAAATTTAAAGTCTTAATTCATTTTGAGTTTATTCTTGTATATGGTGTAGGGAGGTTTCTAGTTTCATTTCTTCCAATTTTCTCAACAAAATTATTGAATAAATTATATGTTTTTGCCTCCTTTGTCATGCAGTAGATTAATTGATGATAAATGTTTGGGTTTATTTCTGGGCTTTCTATCCTATTTTGTTGATCTATGTATCTTTTTTTATGCCAGTACCATTCTGGTTTGATTGCTAAAGCTTTGAAGTATAGTTTGATATCAAGTAGCATGATCTTGCAACTGACTATTTTTTTCTTTTTAAAAATTATTTTAATTGTTGTTCTTGTACAGTTTTCTGTCTTTTACTCCCATCCCAGCCCACCACCCCAGCCGTCCCCACCTCCCTCCCATTTCCACCCACCCTAGTTTTTGTCCATATGTCCTTTATACTTGTACCTGTAAACCCTTCCCCTTTTCCCCTGAAATTCCCTCCCCTCTCCGCTCTCCCCTCTGGTGACTATCAGTCTGTTCTCAATTTCAGTGTCTTTGGTTATATTTAACTTGTTCCTTTGTTTTGTTGATTAGGTTCCTGTTAAAGGTGAGATCATATGGTATTTGTCTTTCACCACCTGGTTTATTTAGCTTAGCATAATGCATTCCAGTTCCATCCATGCTGTTGCAAAGGGCAGGAGGTCCTTCTTTCTTTCTGCTGCATAGAATTCCATTGTGTAAATGTACCATAGTATTTTGATCCATTCATTTACTGACGGGCACCTAGGTTGCTTCCAGCACTTGGCTCTTGTAAATTGTTCTTCAATGAACATTGGGGTGCATAGGTTCTTTTGGATTGGTGTTTCAGGGTTCTTAGGATACAATCCTAGCAGTGGAATTGCTGGGTCAAAGGGCAGATCTGTTTTTAGTTTTCTGAGGAAATTCCATGCTGTTTTCCATAGTAGTTGTAACAGTCTGCAATCCCACCAACAGTGCACTAGGGTACCCTTTTCTCCACATCCTCTCCAACACTTGTTGTTTGTTCCTTTGTTTATGATGGCCATTCTGACTGGTGTGAAGTGGTATCTCATTGTGGTTTTAATTTGCATCTCTCTGATAGCTGGCAATACTGAGCATCCTTTCATGTGTCTCTGGATACTCTGTATGTCCTCCTTGGAGAAGTGTCTGTTCAAGTACTTTGCCCATTTTTTAATTGGGTTGCTTGTCTTCTTAGAGTGGAGTCATGTAAGTTCTTTATATATTTTGGAGATTAAACCCTTGTCTGAGGTATCATTGGCAAATATGCTTTCGCATACAGTTGGTTCTCTTTTTATTTTAATACTGTTTCCTTTAACCATGCAGAAGCTTTTTATTTTAATGAGATCTCATTTGTTTATTCTTTCCTTTATGTCTCTTGCATTAGGGGACATATCAATAAAATTGTTGCTGCATGATATATCTGAGATATTTCTGCCCATGTTCTCCTCTAGGACTTTAATGGTGTCATGGCTTATATTTAAATCTTTTATCCACCTTGAATTTATTTTTGTGTATGGTATAAGTTGGTGCTCAAGTTTCATTTTTTTGCACATAGCTATCCAATTCTCCCAACACCACCTGTTGAAATGGCTATTTTTACTCTATTTTATGTTGCTGCCCCCTTTGTTGAATATTAATTGACTGTAGAAACTTGGGTTTATTTCTGGGCTGTCTGTTCTATTCCACTGGTCCATGTGCCTGTTTTTATGCCAGTACCAGGCTGTTTTGATTACAGTGGCCTTGTAATACAGTTTGGTATCACGTATTGTGATCCCTCCTACTTGGCTCTTCTTTCTCAAAATTGCTGCAGCTATTTGAGGTCGTTTATGGTTCCATATAAATTTTTGAAGTGTTTGTTCTTTGTCTGTGAAATATGCCATTGGTACTTTAATAGGTATTGCATGGAATTTATAAATTGCTTTGGGTAGTATGGACATTTTGATGATATTAATTTTTTCCGATCCATGAACACAGTATATGTTTCCATTTGTTTGTGTTTTTCTTGATTTCTTTCTTCAGTGTTGTGCAGTTTTCTGCATACAGGTCTTTTACCTCCTAGGTTATGTTTATTCCTAGGTATTTTATTTTTCTTTTTGCTATATCAAATGGGATTTTTTTCGTGATTTCTGCTTCTGCTCTTTCATTGTTGGTATACAAAAAATGCCTTTGATTTCTGGATATTGGCTTTGTATCTGGTTACTTGACCAAATTCATTTATTAGGTTAAGCAGTTTTTGGGCTGAATCTGTAGGATTTTCTATGTACACTGTCATGTCATCCGCAAACAATGATAGTTTTGTTTCCTCCTTTCTGATTTGGATGCCTTTTATTTCCCTTTCTTGTCTAATCACTGTGGCTAAGACTTCTCATACTATATTGAATAGAAGTGGTGAAAGTGGACAACCTTGTCTTGTTCCTGATCTTAGTGGGAAAGATTTAATTTTGCCTGTTGAGTATGATGTTGGTGTAGGTCTCTCACATATGGCCTTTATTATGTTGAGGTTTGCTCTCTCTATTCCCACTTTGCTGAGTGTTTTTATCATAAATGAGTACTGTAGCTTATGAAATGCTTTTTCCCCATCTATTGATATGATCATGTGCTTTTTGCTTTGCTTTTGTTTATGTGATGTATTGCATTTACTGATTTGCGTATGTTGAACCATCCTTGCATCCCTGGGATGAATCTCACTTTGCCATGGTGTATAATCTTTTTAATGTGTTGTTGGATGTGGTTTGCCAATATTTTGTTGAGGATTTTAGCATCTATGTTCATCAGCAATATTGGCCTGAAGTTTTCTTTCTTTGTTGTGTCTTTATCTGGTTTGGGATTACAATGATTCTGGCTTCATAAAAAGAGTTTGGGAGTCTTCCATCATTTTGGATTTTTTGGAATAGTCTGTGAAGGATAGGGGTTAGCTCTTCCTTAAATGCTTTGTAGAATTCTCCTGTGAAACCATCTGGTCCAAGGCTTTTTTGTGTCAGGAATTTTTTGATTATTGCTTGAATTTCATCTGCTGTTATTGGTCTGTTCAGCCTTTCTGCTTCTTCTTCATTCAGTTTTTGGAATATTATATTTTTCTAGAAACTTGTACATTTCACCTAGATTTTCAAATTTCTTGGCATACAGTTCTTCATAGTCATTTCTTACAATCCTTTGTATTTCTGTGGTATCAGTTGTAATCTCTTATGTTTCATTTCTGATTGTGTTTATTTGGGTCCTCTCTCTTTTTTTCTTGATGAGCTTGCTTAAAGGCTTGTCAATTTTGTTTATCTTTTCAAAGAACCAGCTCCTGGATTCATTGATTCTTAATATTGTGCTTTTAATCTCTATGTCATTTAATTTTGCTCTGATCTTGGTTATTTCCTTCCTGGTACTTGTTCTGGGCTATCTTTGTTGCTGTTTCTCAAGTTCTTGTAGTTGTATGGTTAGGTTGTTTGTTTGAAATGTTTCTATCTTTTTTACCCAGGACTGTATTGCTATGAACTTTCCTCTGAGGACTGCCTTCACTGTGTCCCATAAGTTTTTGGTTATTGTGAGTTCATTTTTGTTTGCTTCTAGACACTTTTTGATTTCTTCCCTAATTTCATTCTTGACCCACTCATTGTTTTTTATATCATACTATTTAATCTCCATGATTTTGAGGGTTTTGGGTTTTTCCCCTTGGGGTTGGTTTCTAGTTCCAGTCCTTTGTGTTTGGAGAAAATGCTTGGTATGATTTCAATTTCCTTGAATTTGTTGAGGCTTGTTTTGTGTCCTATCATGTGGTTTATCTTGAAGATGTTCCATGTGCATTTGAAAAGAATGTGTAGTCAGTTTCTTTGGTATGAAGGGCTGTATATATATTAGTTAAGTCCATTTCATCTAGAGTGTTGGTCAATGCCACAATATCTTTGTTGTTATTTTTTTAGAAGATCTGTCCATTTTTGACAGTAGGGTGTTTAAATCCCCTACTATAATTTTGTTGCTGTCAATATCTTTCTTGTAGTCCTTTAAGTTTTTCTTTATGTATTTATGTGCTCCTATGTTGGGTGCATATATATTTACAATGTTCATGACTTCTTGGTGGATTCTTCCCTTGAGTATTATGAAGTGACCTTCTGGATCTCTCTTTATGGCTCTTCTTTTGAAGTCTATTTTGTCTGATGTGAGTATTGCTATCCTGGCTTTTTTTTCCTGTCCATTTGCTTGGAAAATTTGTTTCTAGCCCTTCACTTTGTTTCTGTGTAGGTCTTTTGTCCTGAGGTGGATCTCTTATAGGCAGCATATGTGTGGGTCATGCTTTCTTATCCATTCAGCCATTCTATGCCTTTTGATTGGAGCATTTAATCCATTTTCATTTAAGGTTATTATTGATAGGTACTTATTCATTGCCATTTTCGTTCCTGTGTTTCTCTCTGTCTCTGTCTCTGTCTCTCTTCCTTTCTTTCCTTAAAGCAGTCCCTTTAACATCTCTTGCAGAGCTGGTTTGGTGGAGGTGTATTCTTTTTGACTACTTTTGTCTGGGAAGCTCCTTATTTGCCCTCTCTTTTAATTGAGAGCCTACTGGGTAAGGTAACCTTGGATGCAGGTCTCCGGTTCTCATTACTTTGAATATTTCTTGGTATTCTCTTCTGGCTTGCAGCATTTCCATTGAGAAGTCAGCTGCTAACCTTATTGGGGCTCCCTTGTATGTTACTTCCTGTTTCTCCCTTGGTGCCTTTAAGATTCTATTTGTCTTGGAATTTTGCCATTTAAATTTTGATGTGTCTTGAAGTGCGCCTCTTTGGGTTCCTCTTGATTGGGACTCTCTGTGTTTCCTGGATTTGTGTGACTTTTTCTCTCATCATATTAGGGAAGTTTTCCATCATGACTTTTTCAAACAGCTTTTCTATCCCTTGCTCTTCTTCTCCTTCTGGTATCCCTATTATATGGATATTATTACATTTCATATTGTCTTGCATTTCCCTTAATCCCTCTTCATTCTTTCTGGGTGTGTTTCTTTTTATTGCTCTTTCTGTGTGTTTTATCTACTTTGTCCTGTCCTCCAGCCCACTGATCTGATCTTCTGCTTCATCAATTCTGCTTCTGATTCCTTCTAGTGTGTTTTCAGTTCAGAAATTTTATTCTTCATTTCCTCTTGGCCCTTGTTGATACTTTCTATTTCCTTTTTCATGTTGATATAGTTTGCAGTGAGTTCATTGTAGCTTCTTTGTAGTTTCTGGTAGGTCATTGTGAGCTCATTGAGCTTCCTGATAACCATTGCTTTGAACTCAGTATCTGATAGTTGAGTTGCCTGCATTTCATTTAGCATTCTTCTGGGGCTTCCTCCTTTTTTTTTATTTGGAGATTATTTCTTTGTTTTCCCATTGTTTGTGAAACTCTTCTTATTAGCCTCAACTTCTTAAATTGATCTGTTCTTGTTCCCTGGGTTTATGGTGTGAACTTCTGTGGTAGAATACCTGTGAGATTCAGTGGTGCAGTCTCCTTCAGGTATCCTGGTGTTCAGAGCTTCTACTGTCTCACCTGTTGGGATGTACCCTCTTTGGGTCCAACTTTGGTGTTTTCACAGTTTTTTTTTTTTTTTCCACTTATGTGTATTTAAAAAGAGAAAAGAAAAAAATGGAAAAAAAAGAGGATAGAAGAAGAGATAAAATTGGAAAAGAAGGAAGAAGGAATAAAACAAGAAAGAATGAAAGAGAAGAGAAAGGAATTGAGAGATAAAAAATAAAAATAATAAAATAAAAAATATAATAAAAAAAACAAAAGACCCCAAAAAACCTGTTGCTGGTTTCAAACTGGCCAAGCTGATTTTTCTGGTCTTGCTGGCTGCAAGCGGCTGTGGGGTGACGGGTATTACTTTTCTCCCTGTCTAGCCCTCAGTCAGCTTTGGGCTACTTTCCCCAGGGCTAGCCCTGCGGCACCTCTCCATGCATGTTCTGTGGTGTGGGTACTGTGCTTCCTGGGGAGCACATGCTTTCTCTAGTTTTTGGGTGTGAGATTGGGTCTCCTACCGGGTGTGTGCTGATCCTGTGTTTACGGGTATGGGATCTGGGTTTTCTGCTTTGCGTGCTCACCCTAAGTTCACTAGTGTGAGCTCCGGGTTTTCCACAAATTGTGTGCACTCCCTCGGTTCACATGCATGGTCTCTGTTTCTCCCATGGATCCCTGGCACTCCCCGGGTTCCTGGCATGGGCTCCAGGTCTTCCACAAAGCCCCCTCCTGTGGTCGCGGGCGCCTCTGGTCTCAGAGGCTCCTCTGGTCACATGGGCTCTGGCATGCACTCCTCCCAGGGCTATGCATGTGTGCTCAGAGCCCCAGCGTGTTTGCCTCTCAGACCTTAACTTCCCTCTTTGCAACTTCAAGCAACCAAGTCTCTCCTGTTGCTGCTCAAACTTGTTTGGCCGGGGAGGGTGCGATTGACCCAGCTCCCTTCCTAGAGCCCTGTGGCAGACCCAGCAAGTGCTGGCCCAGGACTTCAGCCACCCTGGTCTCTGTGCTGGTCCCTGGGCCCTTATTGTCCTGAAGTAATTCTCCTTACCATCTGGTTTTTCAATGTCCGCTACAATTTTTGGCCTCTTGTTTTCATATATACTGTGGTATTGTTGGCTCTTTGCTCTGTTCCTCTGTGGATCAGCTAGGTTTTTCTCCTGTGTGTAGGGGGAAGTGGAATCTGCTCCCTCTTACTGTGCCTCCATCTTCCCTTCTGTATTTATTTCTGGGTGAAGTAACCTTGAGCACTGCCTCTGAGTGCCCTGTGGTGATCTGCTTGCGGATGTGTTTTTTGTTAAACTTTCAAATCCTCTCTGGAGCACACCTTGCTAACACCAGAGTGAGTGTCTCCCAGCTGCTTGTGGGCAGCCTCCAGCTGTGAGGCCGCCATGGTGGCCTGCTTGGTCTTCATCTTCCCCTGTCTCTGCCTTTGACCCAGTTCGTGCTCGTTCATCTTCCCTCCGTATTTTAAGTCCTTTATAATATCCTAAAATACTTGTGAGGTGGTGATGAACTTCTTTGGCCTTTTCTTGTATGGGAAGCTCTTTTGCTATTCTTTAATTTTATTTTATATTTATATATATTTTTAAATTTTATTTTCATTGTTGTTCTTGTACAGTTTTCTGTCTTTTACTCCCATCCCAGCCCACCACCCCAGCCCTCCCCACGCCCTCCCATTTCCACCCCCCCTAGTTTTTGTCCATGTGTCCTTTATACTTGTTGCTTTAAACCCTTCCCTTTTCCCCTGAATTTCCCTTCTCTCTCCCCTCTGGTGACTGTCAGTCTGTTCTCAATTTCAGTGTCTTTGCTTATATTATGCTTGTTTGTTTGTTTTGTTGATTAGGTTCCTGTTAAAGGTGAGATCATATGGTATTTGTCTTTCACCACTTGGCTTGTTTGCTTAGCATAATGCTCTCCAATTCCATCCATGCTGTTGCGAAGGGTAGGAGCTCCTTCTTTCTTTCTGCTGCATAGAATTCCATTGTGTCCTTTAATTTTAAATGATAGCCTTCCTGAATAGATTAGTCTTGGTTGTAGTTCTTTTTTTTTTTCATCACTTTGAATATTTTCTGCCAATCCCTTATGGCCCTGCTAAGTTTCTGTTGAGAAATCAACTGACAGTCTAATGGGAGTTTCCTCTAAGTAACCAACTACTTTTCAATTTCTGCCTTTACTATTGTCTTTGTTTTTAACCCTTAGTGTTTTAATTGTGATGTGTTTTTCTGTAGGCCTTTTTGGTTTTATCTTGTTTGGATTGTGTACTTCCTGGACTTGTGTGTCTTTTTTCTTTAATAGGTTAGTGAAGTTTTCAATCATTATTTCTTCAAATAGATTCTCAATTCTTTGCTCGTTCTTTCTTCTTCTTCTGGTACCCCTTTGATGCAAATGTTGTTATGCTTGGCATTGTTCTAGAGGTCCCTTAAATTATCCTCATTTCTTTTTACTTCTCTTTTCTTTTTGCTATTTTGACTAGGTGTTTTTTGCTACTTTTTCCCCAATTGCTAATTTGTTTCTCTGCTTCATCTAACCTGATGTTGATTTTTTTTCTAGTGTATTTTCCATTGAAGTTATTGTGTTCTTCATTTCTTACTGTTCTTTTTAATGGTTTCTATGTGCTTTTCATGCTATTTTTTAAAGTTTTCACTGGTTTCATCTATTCTTCCCCCAAGTTTCTTCAGCATTCTTATAACCCATGTTTAGAAATCTGTATGTGGTAAATTGCTTGCCTCCATTTTATTTAGTTATTATTATTATTTTTTTTTTTGGAGCTTTCTCCTATTCTTTTATTTTGGACAGGACTTTTTCTCCTCTTTTGACTGTTTCTCTCTGTTTGTTTCTGTTGATTAGGTAGATCTCCTACATCTCCCAGTCTTTGCAAGTTGGCCTTATACATTAGTTGTCCTACTGGGCCCAGTAGCACAATCTCTGATCGCTTCATCTGGCTTCTTTAGGAGTTACCCTTTTGTGGTTTGTGTGTGCCCTCCTATTGTAGTTGACCCTTGATTGCTGTTTGCACATCAGTGGGTGGGATTGACCCTCATGATAGCTGGCTGTGAGGACTGGCCATGACCATAATGTACTAGTTGCTGTGCCAGACCTGACTTCATGGAGTAGAATTTGTTCTGAAAGTTCTGGTACCTATGGAGTCCCACTTGTGGAGCTAATCAGGTGGTTCTCTATTGTGCTCTGAAGCCAGCTACTGGGTAAGTTTTTTTCTGGGGCCACTTGGGAGGAACTCTGGTGCAGGTAAATGTCAGAGCTGTCTGTAACTGGCTTAGGACTGCCTGTTAGGAGCTACAAAGTTATTCATGATTATTAGCTGCCTTTGCTGGGCCTGGATGCACATGGCAGTAGTGGACATGCTGTGGATTGGTGCTGGGTCTGTGGCAGGTCACCTCGAGACCTGCCTCCACCTGTTGGCTGCCCATAGGGCTCATTTGGTGCAAGTACCTCAGGAGATTTTCAAGTTGTGTAAGGCAGAGTCTCAGGGAATCACCTTGATTGGGTGAGTGTTGTTCACCAGGTTAATACATTTTTATCTTTGGCACCAGTGTTTGGTCTGAAGCTACTCAGCAAGTTCCAGGGTTCACCAGTCTCAGCTGCCACCCCTGCCCCTGGGGCTTGTAATCCATTTTGGTGGGGTGGAGTTTCAAGGAGTCATCAGGATGAAGCTTGTACAATTCACCAAACTATTGAAGATTCACATTTGGCTGTGTCAGGGGAGGGCTCAATGCAGTGATGATGACAGTTGTTCTTCCAGCTTATGCCCTGAAGCCACAAAACTCAGTTTCTCCCTGTGTGGCTTTGGCCCCTCCTCTTCACACCCCCTACAGCCACTGTCCTTGTCCTAGAACACAAGGTATTTGTGAGCTTGACCTTTTAGGAAACACCTGGGTTTTCAGCAGCCTTCTGTCTCACCTGGACAGATAGAATCCCTGCTGAGTTTTATAGACAGATGTTATATGGGCTCCTCTTGTTGCCAGTAGTGTTCCAGGCTGGGGGGCCCATCATAGGGTTGAGATCCTGTGCTCCTAGGCAGCACCTCAGCACCTGAGATATCCCTCAGGATTCTCAGTTGCCATACATATGTGGGGAGCCAGCCCCTTTAGTGTCTCTGCCCCTCCTATCAGTCTCAAGGTGGCTTCTTCCATCTCTCCTTAGTTATATGACTTCTGCTCAGCTACAATTCAGATGGTTATTCATGTTGATTGCTCTATAATTGAGTTGCAATTTTGATGTGGTCATGAGAAGTGATGAGTGCATTGGCCACCTATTTTGCCATCTTGTCTAGAACCATGTGTTTGTGTTTTAAGCTAGGTATGATTACAAGAGTCCAAAAATAGAAAAATATATATACAGTTTATGCAGTATAGTAAAAAAGTTAAAGTAAGTCAACATCAATTTATTATTGATGAAAAATAAATTTAGTGTTCAGTATTTATAAAGTCTACAGTAGTGTACAGTAATGTCCTAGGTCTTCAAATTCTTTTACCACTTACTCGCCTAGAGCAACTTCTAGTTCTGTAAGCTCCATTCATAGTAAGTGTCCTGCCCTATACTGGTTTACCATTTCTTATCAATTATATTGCATTTTTTACTGTACTTTTTCTATGTTTAGATATGTTTAGATACACACTTATCATTGTCTTACAATTGTCTACAGTATTCAGCAGCAGTAACACACTATACAGTTTTATATCTTAGGATCTATAGTTTATATCATATACTTTACATGTGTAGTAGGCTCTACCATCCAGGTTTGTGTAAGTGCATTTTATGATGTTTGCACAAGGATGAATTACCTAATGATGCTAAAAATGTCTTTAAAATGTGCATGTGTAAAAATAAACTAGCTGCAACCAAGTAATTTTTCATGGATTTAGACAGATGAGGATCAAATCCTAAATCCTCAAAACACAATCACAGTCCATCTGTCTCTAACTGCATCATTATAGAACTGAACTCTTGTGAGCAAGCAGTGTGACAGTGGTGCTGATGGGAGGGAGAGCTCTTTGCAGACAACTCTGTAGGGTTCTTAGTCACTTACAGAAGATTTTTAAGACTTGATGGGCAGCAAGCAATGCAGTGGCTCCAGGACTCCTCACTCTACCTCCACCTTGCCTAGTGCATGGCCCTCAAAGCATTGTCCCTCTGTATTGCAGTTTTGTTCAGGGTGTTTCTCTATTAGACTATGAGCTTCTCAGAGGATAGGGCCTCTGGTTTATTCTCTTCAGCATTCCTATTGCTTACCACACTGTTAACACACTATAGCACTCAAATGTGTATTGAATGAGTAAGTACCTGATAGAATATATCTATCTTGCTATCCTGTAAAGTGTTCATCCTCAAACTGAATGCAGAAAGTTCCTCTATGAATATCTACATAAGTATTTTCCTATAAATCCTTTATTATTTATTTTTTGCTTATGAATATGTCCTGATACTATTTTATTATTCAAAAGTATAGCTAATGCTCTGTTACTGAACTACTTTTTAGAAGTTCACTATTTGATACCTACCATTTGTTAGGCTCTTTCTTAAGCACTTTATAAAGATTCCTTTATTTGACCCTCACTAACCTCTGAAATCCCTGTTGTATAGATGGTGAAATTTAACCTCAAAAAGTTAAGTAACTTAACAACGCATGGCATGGTAGGAGAGAGCAGATTCCACTTCCCCTTACACATGGGAGAAAAATCTAGCTGATCTGTGGAGGAACAGAGCAGGCAGCCAACAGTACCACAACTGATATGAAAATAGATAAAAAATTGTAGCATACCTTGAAAAATCAGATGGTAAGGAGAGTGCTTTGGGACAATAAGGGCCCAGGGATCAGTGTGGGGACCAGGGAGGCTGCAGCCCCAGGCCCAGCATTCGCTGGGTATGCCACAGGGCTCTTGGGAGAGAGCTGGGTCAACTACTCCCTCCCTGGCCAAACAAGGTTTGAGTGGCACCAGGAGAGACCTGGTGGCTTGATGTTGCAGAGAGGGGGAAAAGGACTAAGTGGCAGATACACAGGGGCTGTGAGCACTTGCACATAGCCCATGGAAGAGTGCATGCCCCAACCCATGAGACTAGAGGTGGCCTGACCACATGTGCTGGTACTGGCAACCAGGGGAGAGTGTGCTTTGTGGAATACCTGGGGCCCACACCTGTACACCTGGGGATTGCTTGTAATCCACAGGAGGCCTGAAGCCCACATCCATAAACCCAGGAAAACTGAATACTATGCAGGAGGCCTGGATCCCACACCCAGGGCCCTGTGGAGAGGCATCAGGCTAGTTATGCGGAGAGTAGCCTGAAGCTGGCTGACTGAGCGCTGAACAGGGAGAAAAGCAATACCAGTCAGTTGTCCCTCAGCCTGCTCCAGCCAGCAAGACCAGAAAAACCAGTTTGGCCATTTTGAAACCAGCAAGATGTTTTTGTTTGTTTTGTTTTGTTTTTTATTTATTGGTTTGACTTTTTGTTTTTTTTAAGTAATTTTTTATCTTTTACTTTTTAACTCTTCTTTTTGTATCTCTCAATTCCTTTTGTCTTTCTTTCTTTCTTTCTTTCTTTCTTTCTTTCTTTCTTTCTACTTTTATTACTTCTTCCTTTCTTTCCAATTTTATCTGTTCTTCATTCCTCCTTCTGCTTTTTTCCCCCGTTTTTCTTTTTAAATACCTGTGAGTGAGACAAAAAAACCTGGAACTTTGAAAAGACTAGAGTTGGACCCAAGGAGGGGGCATCCCAAGCTGAGACAGTGAGACAAATTTCACTTTGCTTTTATAGAGAACCTGCAAGTTATTGAGTATTTGTAATGTTCTTCATTATTCTTACATCTTTTATTTTAATAGTATTTTTGTATTCCTCTTCTTTCTGTTTAGTCTTCTTTGCTTGGCAGGTTATATGGTATCGTTTGGCAGGTTTCCCCTGTTCTCTCATTCAAAGTGTATTTCTAATTTGCTGTCTTTCATTTCACTTGTGTTCCATTAGCACACCTATTCAAAGTCATATACTCCCTATACTTGTTATCTAGATCTCATAGATTCTGTCACATGATTGTAGTTCTAATATTATTGTAAATAATAGCTGTTCCATACAATTGTAAATACTACACAACACCCCTCCCAGATCTTAGCCTCCCAGACCTTCATGGTTTCCTGAAATCTATTACTGCAGTGGCTAACTCTATTCTCTCACACACTACACCTATTCACTAGCCTTTACTCTTATCTTACCTCAGAATCTGACCTCCCACAACCTCACTGCTTTCTAGATCCAACTCACAATCCTTCCCTCCCCAACAAGAGTCTTATCTATATTCCATCCTTTCTAAAAAGTAGTTAGTTGGGTGGATTATCATGGTTAACACTATACATGGCCAAAGGATCTCCTATTTCTTCTCTACCAGATGCTACTGTAAATATTATAAAATATTCTCTTGCTGTCTTAAACCATTTCTGCCTTACCTCTCCAACGGATCACAAAAAAGAGTAGGTGGAAGCTGTGAACACCAGGACACCTGAAGGAGACTGCACCACTGAATCTCACAGGTATTCTACCACAGAAGATCACACCATAAACTCAGGGAGCCAGAACAGATCAATTTAAGAAGCTGAAGCTAACAAGAAGAGTCTCACAAACAATGGGAAGACACTGAAACAATCCCCAAAGGAAGGGAAAGGGGGAGGCCTCAGAAAGAATGCTAAATGAAATAGAGGCAATTCAACTATCAGGTATTGAGTTCAAAGCAATGGTTATCAGGAAGCTCAATGAGCTCACAGTGAATTACAGGAAACTACAGGGAAACTACAATGAACTCATGGCAAACTATATCTACATGAAAAAGGAAATAGCAACTATCAACAAGGGCCAAGAGGAAATGAATACACAATATCTGAAATGAAGAACACAGTAGAAGGAATCAAAAGCAGGACTGATGAAGCAGAGGATCGGATCAGTGAGCTGGAGGACACAGTAGAAAGAAACACCCAGAAAGAGCAAGAAAAGGAAAAGAGGCTCAGAAAGAATGAAGAGGGATTAAGAGAAATGCAAGACAATATGAAATGTAATAATATCCGTATAATAAGGATATCAGAAGGAGAAGTAGAAAAGCAAGGGATAGAAAACCTATTTGAAAAAGTCATGATGGAAAACTTCCCTAATGTGATGAGAGAAAAAGTCACACAAATCCAGGAATCACAGAGTCCCATTCAAGAAGAACCCAAATAGGTCCACCTCAAGACACAAAGTAATTAAAAAGGCAAAATTCCAAGGCAAAGACAGAATCTTAAAGGCAGCAAGGGACAAACAGGAAGTAAGAGAGAAGGGAGCCCCAATAAGGTTAGCAGCTTCCTTCTCAATGGAAACACTTCAAGCCAGAAGACAATGGCAAGAAATATTTCAAGTAATATGAATCAGAGGCCTGCAACCAAGGCTACTTTACCCAGCAAGGGTTTCAATCAAGATAGGAGGCCAAATAAGGAGCTTCCCAGACAAAAGAAGTCTAAAAGAATACACCTCCACCAAGCCAGCTCTGCAGGAGATTCTAAAGAGCCTGCTTTAAAGAAAGGAAGGAAAAGAGAGAGAGAGGAACACAGGTAGGGAAATGGCAATAAATAAGTACCTATCAATAATAACCTTAAACATAAATGGATTAAATAATCCAGTCAAAGACACAGAATAGCTGAATGGATAAGAAAGCATGACCCAAACATATGCTGTCTACAAGAGACCCACCTCAGGACAAAATATCTACATAGACTGAAAGTGAAGAGCTGGAAACAAATTTTCTAAGCAAATGGACAGGGAAAAGAAAAAGCTGGGGTAGCAATACTCATATCAGACAAAATAGACTTCAAAAAAAGGGCCATAAAGAGAGACTGGGAAGGTCACTTCATAATACTCAAGGGGAGAATCCATTAAGAAGACATAAGCATTGTAAATATATATGCACCCAACATAGGAGCACCCAAATACGTGAACAATATCTTAGAGGACTTCAAGAAAGATATTGACAGCAACACAATTATAGTAGGGGATTTTAATATACCACTGTCAAAAATGGAGAGATCTTCCAAACAAAATATCAACAAAGGTATTGTGGCATTGCGCAATGCCCTAGATGAAATGACCTTAACTGGTATATATAGAACCCTTCATCCCAAAGAAGCTAAATACACATTCTTTTCAAATGTACATGGAACATTTTCAAAGATAGACCACATGGTAGGACACAAAACAAGCCTCAACAAATTCAAGGAAATTGAAATCATACCAAGCACTTTCTCCAACCACAAGGGACTGAAACTAGAAACCAACCCCAAGAGGGAAAACCCAAAACACTAAAAATCATGGAGATTGAATAGCATGGTACAATGAGTGGGTCAAGAATGAAATTAGGGAAGAAATAAAAAAGTTTCTGGAAACAAATGAAAATGAACTCACAACAGCGCAAAACTTATGGGAAGCAGCAAAGGCAGTCCTCAGAGGGAAGTTCATAGCAATACAGGCCTACTTTAAAAAGATATAAACATTTCAAACAAATAACCTAAGTTTACTATGTGTATAAGACTCAAGGAAGAAAAACAAAGACAGTTCAGAACAAGTAGGAAATAACCAAGGAAATAACCAAGATCAGAGCAGAATTGAATGACATAGAGACTAAAAGCACAGTTCTAAGGATCAATGTATCCAGGAGCTGGTTCTTTGAAAAGAGAAATAAAATTGACAAGCCTGTAAGCAGGCTCATCAAGAAAAAAAGAGAGAGGACCCAAATAAACACAATCAGAAATGAAAAAGGAGAGATTACTACTGATACCACAGAAATACAAAGGATTGTAAGAAATTAATATGAAGAACTGTATGCCAAGAAATTTGAAAACATAGGTGACATGGACATATTTCCAGAAAAGTATAATCTTCCAAAACTGAATGAAGAAGCAAAAAGCCTGAACAGACCAATAACAGCAGATGAAATTGAAGCAGTAATCAAAAAACTCCCGGCACACAAAAGCCCTGGATCAGATGGTTTCACAGGAGAATTTTACAAAGCATTCAGGGAACAGTGAACTCCTATCCTTCACAGACTATTCCAAAAAATCCAAAATGATGGAAGACTCCCAAACTCTTTATGAAGCCAGCATCATCCTAATCCCAAAACCAGATAAAGACTCAACAAAGAAAGAAAACTTCAGGCCAATATCACTGATGAACATAGATGCTAAAATCCTCAACAAAATATTGGCAAACCATATCCAATAATCCAATAATACATTAAAAAGATCATACACCATGACCAAGTGGGATTCATCCCAGGGATACAAGGGTGGTACAATATTCACAAATTGGTAAATGTAATACACCACATAAACAAAAGCAAGGACAAAAGCCACATGATCATATCAATAGATGGGGAAAAAGCATTTGATAAGTTACAGCACCCATTTATGATTAAAACAGTTATATGAGGTGAGAATTACATGCCCAGGCAATGCCGATCTTGCCTTATTGATCAACTCAGAGTATTTGAGACAAAAGGCAAAAGAATGGGGCATGCAGGGACACTTGTTCTTTTCTGCTTATATTTCTAAAGAAAAGATTAAAGATTGGGGCAGATACCTGACCCACTCATTCTGAGTGAATTCATTTTCACTCTTTGCTGAGTCTAGCACATGGAAAGTATGAGCACAGCATAGCATATGGTTATAAACATGTACCCTATTTTTCAGACCATAAGATACACCTAGGTTTTAGAGGAAATTAGGAAAAAATATTTTGAAGCAAAAAAATGTGGTAAAATATTTAATGACATAAATAACATAATATTTCACCAATGTAAATGTAAAACTACATTTGGAGTATAAGACACACCCCCTTTCACTCCCAAATTGGGGTGTGTGTCTTATAGTCTGAAAAATATGATACTTAGATACAAAATTCAGACTCTGCCATCTAAATTCTGTGACCTGGGGTAAGTCACTTAATCTTTCTGGAATTAGTTTCCTCATGTATAAAATGGAAATGATAAAATCTATCTAACAATGTTGCTCTGAGAATCCAAATGAAATAATACATGTAAGGCTCACAGTATGCTCTCAATAAGTAGTAGCAATTATTATTATTTCTTAAAGGAGATCTGTATGGGGTCTGCCTTACTGTCTTCTATTTTATATATAAATCAGCTTTAGTAGAAGTGTGAGAAATTTGGAAACAGATTTTTATATATCAGGAATAAGCAGAAGACATACTGCTTCCAATATAACACTTTATTATAGTTATAAAAAAATGGTGCTAGCCCTAGACAGGTGGCTCAGTCAATTGAAGCATAATCCCATACACTAAAAGGTTGTGGGTTTGATTCCCAGTCAGTGCATGTAACTAGGTTGTGAGTTTTATCCCAAGTTGGGGCACATATGGAGGGCAACCAAAGTTTCATTTTCTTTCTCTCTCTTTCTCTCTGAAATCAATAAACATATCTAGGGTGAGAATTAAAAGACACTACTGGCCTTCCGGCCAAGATGGAGGCATAGGTAGACACACTGTGCCTCCTTGCACAACCAAAAGAAGGACATATTTAGAAACAAAATAACAACCAGTACTGACAGAAAACTGAATGGTATGGAAGTCTGACAACCAAGGAGTTAAAGTAAACACATTCATCAAGAGCAGTAGGAGGGGTGGAGTCGGGCAGCTGGGCAGAGAGGAATGGGGAAAAAAAGCAGCAGCTGGCAGACTCCGGGTGAGTAAGCAGTGACTGGCAGCCCCCAGGCATGCAAGGTAGTAGTGGGCAGACCCAGTGAAGCGGTGGATTGTGGAGGGGCTTGGTGGGCAAGGTGGCTTGCAGAACTGGGCAGTCCCACATTCGTGTGCAGATAAGCCAGGCAAAACTGGGGAGTGAGAAAGACTGTGCAACCCAGGCTCCCAGCACTCCCAGTGCAGGGAAATAAAGCCTCGAAACACCAATCGAAAACATCTGTGATTGTTGAGGTGCTGGGAGAGACTCCCAGTCTCACAGGAGAGTTCATTGGAGAGACCCACAGGGTCCTAGAACATACACAAGCCCACCCACATGGGAATCAGCACCAGAAGGGCCCACTTTGCTTGGAAGGAGTGGCAGAAGTGACTGAAATCTGAGGGAGCGAGTGCCATTGTTCCCTCTCAGACCCCTGCCCCACATTCAGCATCACAACCAGCAACTGGGTTGCCCCACCCTGGTGAACACCTAAGGCTCCACTCCTCACTATGTAACAGGCATGTCAAGACAAAAAAAAAAAAATGGCCCAAAGGAAAGAACATATCAACATTCCAGAAAAAAACACAAGCAACCAAGAGATAGCCAACTTATAAGATGCACAGTTCAAAGCACTGGTGACCAGGATGCTCACAGAATTCACTGAAATTGGTCACAAATTAGATGAAAAAATGAAGACTACACTAAGTGAAATAAAGGAAAATGTACAGGGAATCAATAGTGATGGGAAGGAAACCGGGACTCAAATCAATGGTGTGGACCAGAAGGAAGAAAGAACCAAACAGAAAAGAATGAAGAAACAAGAATTTGAAAAAAACAAGAATTTGAAAAAATGAGGAGAGGCTTAGGAACCTCCAGGACATCTTTAAACATCCCAACATCTGAATGATAGGGGTACCAGAAGAAGAGGAAGAGCAACAAGTGGAAAACTTATTTGAACAAATAATAAAGGAGAATTTCTCCAATATGGCAAAGGAAATAGACTTCCAGAAAGTCCAGGAAGCTCAGAGAGTCGCAAAGAAGGTGGACCCAAGGAGGAACACACCAAGACATATCATAATTACATTAGCCAAGATTAAAATGAAGGACAGGATTCTAGAAGTAGCAAGGGATAAGGGGACAGTCACTTACAAAGGAGTTTCCATCAGACTGTCAGCTGATTTCTCAAAAGAGACCTTCAGGCAAGAAGGGGCTGGAAAGAAGTATTTGAAGTCTTGAAAGGCAAGGACCTGCATCCAAGATTGCTCTATCCAGCAAAGCTTTCATTTAGAATGGAAGGGCAGATAAAGCACTTCTCAGATAAGGTCAAGTTAAAGGAGTTCATCATCACCAAGCCCTTATTGTATGAAATGTTAAAAGGACTTATCTAAGAAAAAGAAGACAAAAAAACATGTACGGTAAAATGACAGCAAACTCACAATTATTAACAACCACACCTACAACAAAAACAAAACAAACTAAGCAAACAATAGAACAGGAACAGAATCACAGAAATAGAGAACACATGGAGGGTTAGCAACAGGGGAGTGAAAGGAGGAAAGAGGGAGAAAAGGTACAGAGAATAAGTAGCATAGAAGGTAGGTAGAAAATAGGGGGAGAGTAAGAATAGTATGGGAAATGTAGAAGCTAAAGAACTTATAAGTATGACCCATGGACATGAACTAAAGGGGGAATGTGGGTGGGAGAGGGTGTGTAGGGTGGAGGGGAGTGAAGAAGGGAAAATGGGACAAGTATAAAATATATTTAAAAAATTAAAAATAAAAATAAAACTGTGTTGCTATAAGCAAATCACACACACACAAATAAAAGCAATGTCCCTGAAGAGTTTAAATCAGCTTTTGCTTCCATTTATCTCATTTCAATCACAATTTTACAGTCAAATAAATACTCATAGCTTAAAAAAGAAAAAGACACCACTAAACAAACAACAACCAAAAACTCATTTAAAAAATACAAAGAACAAGAGAAACAAGCCATATTTGAAATGAATGAATGCATCCTCGTGTCATACCAAGTTTTTAAACTGCATGACATGGATGTAAACCACCTCACTTCTGGGGCATCCCTCTTCCTTCCTGGATGAAGTCCCAGTCCTAGCTCTGTCATGTACAGGTTTGCCTACCAGTCCTCTGCTCTCTGTAGGCAGGCATTGTATTAAGAAATGGAATCAACAAGAAAGGATAATCAGTCCTCTACTGAAATCTAATGCATTTGTTTTCTGGTTTATATGCTACATTCTCCCCTTGTGAGTTTGATTAGTGCAAGTCAACTGCAAAGAATTCTGAGATACTGACAAAGTTCCCTGAAGGCAGGAACATGACTTTTTGGTTTTCTCATAAAAACTATCACTTAGTAAAGTGCTTGATACACTGCAGAATGAAATGAATTCTTGTTGAACAAATTACAGAAAGAGACCGATAGAGAGAAACAGATAGACCAAGACAGAAAGACAGAAACTGAGGCAGAGAGAGAGAAAGAGAAATAAACCAGTAAGGGAGAAATGGATAAAGGAGGAGTGGGAAGAAGAGAGGAAGGAGAAATAAGGAATGAGTCAATCAACCAATCAATCAATCAAGTCAATTTATGCCAGTGATGCTTCTTGGGATCTAACCCTATACAAACTCTCGGCAAATTCCAAGGGTTAACATTGAAAACAAGCATAATTACTGCACCAGCTTCTCAGGCTTTACTATAAGTGAGAAGAGACACAAATACACTGTACCTAGTAATAAATGACAGATTGGGCTGAGATAACTTGCTGACACTGCCAGATGGAACCTGGGAAGCCTGCATCCATATAGGTGATATCCTTCAAGTAACTCTCAACCCTTTCCAGGAGAAAATCACACCCACCACTGAAAAGTCAGAAAGACATAAAGAACAACCCAGGGTGTCCTCCTTACTCATTAAAGCTAGTTCACCACCTACTGAGTTGGTCAGTAAATAAGCAAGAAGAGCCTGAAGTCTCTTCACCCATCCTCTAGTCAAAAAACTGGTGCCAAAGCAAGCCCTCTCTGCAGAACAAGGCATGAGTAGTTAGGGCTGCCAGATTCAACAAATAAAAATACATGCAATATTTGAGACATACTTAGACTAAAATATTTCAAAAGATTTATAGTTCATGAAAATTCTATCTTATCAATATTTATCCTATTAGAACTTTATATATTTACAAAGAAATGACAATAAATTCCATTATATGTCAATATAGGTAACATTTACTGAGATTTTGTGGCTTCTTTTTTTTAAATTTCCCTAAGTCTCTACTTAATAGAAGATAGCTGGATTCAAACATCTACTTCACTATTCAATCTGTTGGGATCCTAGCCCCTGGAAAATTCCACTGTACACTTCTAAAAGAATGAGTGATAAAAGCGAATAACATCTTAGCATTATTATAAAAATAATGCTGGCCTCACAAAGCACCTGAAAGGGTCTTGGGCTCTGCCAAAGTCCCTGGACCACACTTTGAGAACTACAACTCTAAAACTACCAGTGGAAATTGGAAAAACTGTTTTTCCTTCTAGCACCATTCTTTGGAGAATGGTGTTCTTCAGCCTCAAAGTAGGTATGGGTGACAAATTCACTTCCAAGCCAATTCCTAAATTGTGTAGGATGTCTTCTCCTGTGTGGTGGCTACAATTGTTGGGGTGTACCATCCTGACTTGTGCTCAGTGATCAGTTGATATGTACTGAGATCTTAAGAGATAACTTTAAGTCTCAGATTTAAGAAATTCCTGGTCCAAAAATCTTCTTACAAAAGAAGCAATAATTGCATTAGAAATGCAGTAATATATCAATGATTTTTACTCCCAGAATAATTCTCTAGGGGATAAAAGGACAATAAAATAAATACTAGAAAGATATTTTTTATATTTATAGCCAAATCTGAAGTAATGATGTTAATCCCTATAGCTGAATTTAACTTTAAGCTCCTCTTTTTCCAAACCTTTTAAATAAGTTATGCATAGGAAGAAAGAAGCACAGAGGGCCAAGAAAAAGAACAAACTATGGGATCGGACCCTGCATTACAAGTAAATATTTATGAACAAGGCTAGTCTAATGTGACTCTCCAAAATGCCCAGCCAACTTTTGATGCTCATACAGTTACAGATTCTTGTCACAGAGCTGTTCCAATTCTATGTACATAAAATACCCTACTATTCTGTTCCCATTTTGGAAAAAAAACTATTTAATTATATAAGCTTTCTACCTAATTTCTCAATGTAAGAGGCCAAAAGAACAATAAACATATATAACATATATAAATATTAAGTCTCATTACTATACTCATGAATTCCCCCAGTGAGTTGTTATAAGAACAAAAGGTTCAGTATTCCAATAAGCATGCAAAACAATGCATTCTACAGCTCCTTCTCAAGTATGTACAATGCAAAATAGCAAAATAAAGGCTCTGAGAAGAGCAGATACCTTGATTATTTACCAAATTATTTTATCTTAAACCTCTGCCCCTTTTGCACAGCATCTTATAGCTGTCTGAGCTGTATATCATCCAATATCAAACCTGGGGTCACACAATTCCTAGGGATGTTAGGCATAATGCCCTGGATGAACAGACCAGACCTGTAGGTAGACTTTCCCTCAGCCAGCATCCTAAGGAGCCTGACATGGTCATCCTCCTTATGAGTGCTTATCTGAGTATGAGAAGTTGCAAGATAAATGGAAATGATGATGATGATTGATGATTGATGATGGTGGTGGCAGTGGTAGTGGTGGTGATGTGATAAGGATGAGAAACTTGGAATAGCTGAAACTCTTCTCAAAGCAGAATCCCACACTTAAGTTCCTCCAGTACAAAATCAATTTATACCCACAGCACCCACATGGTTATGTAAGTATGAGTCTATACTTCAACCTCAACATAAAATTTGGGCCTTCCTATGATCAAAGTCATGCATCTTAAAGGACATTTTTTAATTACACATTAATATTTTGTGAAAATTTGGAGTTTAGAATTGACTAATCCTATTATATTTTCAATAAATTTTTCTTGACCTAAGAAGATGAAATAGTTCACTTCCCACTCATTCATTCACTTAACAAATATGTAGTTAACATCTAGGACATGCCAAGCACACTCTTGAACACCAACTGAAGAAACAGATAAAATAAATTGCTACCTTACTAACATTTCAGTTGTGACTGAAGTGAAGACAGACTATTTTTTTAAATAATAAGATATACAGAGTATTAAGTGGTGAAAAGTGCAAGGGAGAAATAAAGCAGAAGGGCATGTTGAAGGAAGGCCTCACCTGAGAAAGCAGCACTTAAAGGTAATGGTCTAAAATTGTTTTTCTAACAGTTTTATTGAGGTATAATTGATATACAGAGAACTGCATATATTTGTATTTTGTACACTGTGTACAGTTCGATGAGCTTGCACATATGCAAACAAACTTCATACCATCACCATGACCAAGGTAACTGATGTTTCCAACACCTCCAAAGTTCCCTTGTGTCTTCTTCTTTTTTGAAAATAACATAATAACTCTGCAAATAAATGGGCAGAGACATCCTAGGAGGGTGACTCTGTAACAGCAAAGGCCCAGGGAGACCACAAGGATATCAGTATGGGTAGATGGGAGTGAGCTGGGGAAGAGACAAAAGAGATAATGGAGCTAGGAGGCAGGCCATATGGGGCTTCAGGGGCCTCTTTTAAGGAGGTTAGCTTTCTTTATGAATGAAATGAACAGTCACTGGAGCATTTGGAATTCCGGAGAAATGAACTCTGACTCACCTTTCAAGAAGTACATCCTGATTGCCAAGTGAGAAAGAGGTTGCAGCAGAACGAGGGAGGGACCAGGGGACAGTTCAGAGGCTCTGCAGTAACTTGAGCAATATACTATAGTGGTGGTAGCAGTTGAGGAGGCAGATAGTAGCAGGATTCTAGATCAGTTTTAGAATCTGGGCCGGTTACACTGGCTGATGAACTAAACAGAGTTGAGAATGACTACAAATTTTTGAACTAAGCAACTTGTAAGATGGCCATTTGCTGTGATAAGAAAGACTATGGGAAAAGAAGATTTGCAGAAGAGGGAGTTTGAGAGCTGTTTTGTACACATAAAGCATGAGATGCTATGAGATACCCAAGAAGAGATATCAAGAGGTGAATATGAATCTGGAGTGCAGTGGAGAGGGCAAGACTGGAAATATATGCTTGGGAATATCTGTACATGGGTGGTATTTTAAAACATGAGACTGGGTGATACCCATACCAAGTAAGTAATGTAAATAAAAATGAAGTGCATCCCTAGCCAGATGGTTCAGTTGATTGCAGTGTCATACTGTACACCAAACAAACAAAATGGTTGCTGGTTTGATCCCTAGTTGAGGCATGTACGAGAGGCAACTGATTGATGTTTCTCTATGATGTCAATATTTCTCTCTCATTTCCCCTCTCCCTATAATCAATAAATATATCCTCAGGTGAGGACAAAAAAAGGAAAAGAAGAAATTCAAGGAGATAAAGCAGAATCAACCAAGGAGGAACTGAATCTGGTACCCTGTATGTCAAATAAAGAAAGTATTTCAACACTCACTGGATGAAAAACTGTCATATGGTTCTGAGAAGTGAAATAAGGTGATGACTGAGTACAAACCACTGAATTGAACACAATGCTGGTAACTGATGACCTTGATGAGAGCAACTTAAGTGGCATGGTCAGATAGAAAGCCTGATTGGAGTTTGTTCAAAAAAGAAGAAATAAAAAACACATAAAAAAGCAATTTTATCAAAGTGTGGTCCTGGTACCCCTGTGGGATTCCCAAGATCTTCTAATGGGTTCACAGCGTCAAAAATATTTTCCCCTCATTCTCTCATGAGGTCATAGTGAAGTTTTCTACAGATTCCATGACATGTCACAACATATTTTGCTCTAATAGCTAATAGAATGTGTATCTGCGTATTATGTTTTAAATTTTTCTATGGGAAATATCAATGAATGTGATAAAATAAACTGCAACTCTTGGGGCTACCAATTATTTTTAAGACTATAAAATGGCCCTGACCCCAAAAACTTTAAGAACTACTGATGTGGATGGATGGGTGGATGGATGGACAGACAGACACCAAAAGTGTGTGTGAATGTCTGAGGTTCTAAGGCATTTACATTTATTTCTTAAACTACTAATCAGCCATCAACTTGAGAGGATGTAGTGAAACTAGGAGTTGGCATATGGCAAAACAGTACCCCCCCCCACAAAAAAAAAAGAAGCTGTGTAGAGCACACACAGGTCATAGCAAAAGCAGATATAGTACAATCTATGATTGTCTGAAAGGCTCTACCCTGAAACAATCTTATTTATTCAATACTTAATTTTAAAATACATATGACCACTCAACACTCAAGCACAATTTGGCCCATGGATTAGAAAATCTCTTTATCTTCATTACAATTTTGTCTTAGGGGTAATTTAATTTATAATGGTTTTCTATATTTAATAGTAGAAAATGCATTGGCAAGCTCATGATTTATTACTAATGAGAATAGGGAATTCTTTCTATAAAATGTCAAAGTTAAAAGAATACCACCACCCTGTTTATTTATTCTCAAGCATTATATTTATCAGAGCCTCCTTTCATCTAAAATATCCATAAGCCCAAAATTAAATTTTTATATTTCAGGGCAGTAAAACATATATACAGATTTTAAGCTCCACAAACCTAGGCTCCCCCATCTCCAGGTGAGTGACTTCATCAAGTTACTTAACTTGTTTTTTTAAATTTTATTTTAATTATTGTTCAAGTATAGTTTTCTGTCTTTTACTACCATCCCAGCCCATCCACATATCTCTCCCCATCTCGCTCACATTTCCATGCCCGATAGTTTTTCTACATGTGTCCTTCATATTTGTTCCTGTAAACCCTTTCCCTTTTCCCCTGAAATTTCCTCCTCTTGCCCCTCTGGACACTGTCCACCTGTTCTCTATTTCAGTGTCTTTGGTTATATTAGGCTTGTTTGTTTGTTCTGTTAATTAGGATCCTGTTAAAGGTGAAATCATATGGTATTTGTCTTTCACCTCCTGGCTTATTTCACTTAGCATAATGCTCTCCAGTTCCATACATGCTGTCACAAAAGGTAGGAGCTCCTTCTTTCTTTCTGCTGCATAGAATTCCATTGTGTAAATGTACCATAGTTCTTGATCCATTCATTTACTGGTGGGCACCTAGGTTGCTTCCAACATTTGGCTATTGTAAATTGTGCTGCTATGAACATTGGGGTGCGTAGGTTCTTCTGGGTTGGTGTTTCAGGGTTTCTAGGATATAATCCCAGCAGTGAAATTGTTGGGTCAAAAGGTAGGTCCATTTTTAGTTTTCTTAGAAAATTCCATACTGCTTTCCATAGTGGTTGTATCAGTCTGCAGTCCCACCAACAATGTACTAGGGTCTCCTTTTCTCCACAACCTCTCCAACATTTGTTGTTTGTTGCTTTGTTCATGATGGCCATTCTGACTGGTGTGAAGTGGTATCTCATTGTGGTTTTAATTTGCATCTCTCTGATAGCTGGCAATACTGAGCATGCTTTCATGTGTCTCTGGATACTCTGTATGTCCTCCTTAGAGAAGTGTCTGTTCAAGTACTTTGCCCATTTTTTAATTGGGTTGCTTGTCTTCTTAGAGTGGAGTCGTGTAAGTTCTTTATATATTTTGGAGATTAAACCCTTGTCTGAGGTATCATTGGCAAATATGTTTTCCCATACAGTTGGTTCTCTTTTTATTTTAATACTGTTTTCTTTAGCCATGCAGAAGCTTTTTATTTTGATGAGATTCCATTTGTTTATTCTTTCCTTTATGACCCTTGCTCTAGGGGACATATCAGTAAAAATGTTGCTGCGTGAAATGTCTGAGATTTTCCTGCCTACGTTCTCCTCTAGGACTTTAATGGTGTCACGGCTTATATTTAAATCTTTTATCCACCTTGAATTTATTTTTGTGTATGGTGTAAGTTGGTGTTCAAGTTTCATTTTTTTGCATGTAGCTGTCCAGTTCCCCCAACACCACTTGTTGAAGAAGCTACTTTTACTCCATTTTATGTTGCTGCCTCCTTTGTCAAATATTAATTGACCATAGAGAAATAGGTTTACTTCTGGGCTCTCTGTTCTATTCCACTGGTCCATGTGTCTGTTTTTGTGCCAGTACCAGGCTGTTTTTATTACAGTGGCCTTGTAATACAGTTTGGGTGTCAGGTGTTGTAATCTCTGTAATCTCTCCTACTTGGCTCTTCTTTCTCAAAATTGCTGCAGCTATTCGAGGTCATTTATGGCTCCATATAAATTTTTGAAGTGTTTGTTCTATGTATGTGAACTATGCCATAGGTAATTTAATAGGTATTGCATTGAATCTGTAAATTGCTTTGGGTAGTGTGGAAATTTTGATGATGTTAATTCTTCCGACCCATGAACATGGTATATGTTTCCATTTGTTTGTGTCTTCCTTAATTTCTTTCTTTAGTGTTGTGTAGTTTTCGGCATACAGGTCCTTTACCTCTTTGGTTAGGTTTATTCCTAGGTATTTTATTTTTCCTTTTGCTATATCGAATGGGATTTTTTTCTTGATTTCTGCTTCAGCTGTTTCATTATTGGTATATAGAAATGCCTTTGATTTTTGGATATTGGCTTTGTATCCTGCTGTTTGGCCAAATTCATTTACTAGGTCAAGCAGCTTTTTACCGAGTCTACAGGATTTTCTATGTACACTATCATCTGCAAATAATGATAGTTTTGTTTCCTCCTTTCCAATTTGGATGCCTTGTATTTCCTTTTCTTGTCTAATTGCTGTGGCCAATACTTCCAATACTATATTGAATAGAAGTGGTAAAAGTGGACAACCTTGTCTTGTTCCTGATCTTAGTGGAAAAGATTTTAGTTTTTGCCTGTTGAGTATGATGTTGGCTGTAGGTCTCTCATACATGGCCTTTATTATGTTGAGGAATGTTCCCTCAATTCCCACTTTGCTGAGTGTCTTTATCATAAATGGGTGCTGTACCTTATGAAATGCTTTTTCCCCATCTATTCATATGATCATGTGATTTTTGTCTTTGCTTTTGTGTAAGTGATGTATTAAATTTACTGATTTGCGAATGTTGAACCATCCTTGCATCCCTGGGATGAATCCCACTTGGTCATGATATATGAGCTTTTTTAAAAAAATATTTTTTAAGATTTTATTTTATATTTAGAGGGGAAGGGAAAGAGAGAGGGAGAGAAATATCAATGTGTGGTTGCCTCTCGTGCATCCCCTGCTGGAAACTGGCCTGCAACCCAAGCATGTGCCCTAACTGGGAATCGAACCTTGATCCTTTGGTTCTCAGGCCCGTGCTCAATCCACTGAGCTACACCAGCCAGGGTGATGTATGATCTTTTTAATGTGTTGTTGGATGTGGTTTGCCAATATTTTGTTGAGGATTTTAGCGTGTATGTTCATCAGTGATATTAGCCTGAAGTTTTCTTTCCTTGTTATGTCTTTATCTGGTTTGGGGATTAGAATGATGCTGGCTTCATAAAAAGAGTTTGGTAGTCTTCCATCATTTTGGATTTTTTCGAAAAGTTTGTGAAGGATAAGGATTAGCTCTTCCTTAAATGCTTTGTAAAATTCTCCTGTGAAACCATCTGGTCCTGGGCTTTTGTGTGTTGGGAGTTTTTTGATTACTGCTTCTATTTCATCTGCTGTTATTGGTCGGTTCACTCTTTGTGTTTCTTCTTCATTGAGTTTTGGGAGATTATATTTTTCTAGAAACATGTCCATTTCACCTAAGTTTTCAAATTTCTTGGCATATAGTTCTTCATAGTAATTTCTTACAATCCTTTGTATTTCTGTGGTGTCAGTTGTAATCTCTCCTCTTTCATTTCTGATTGTGTTTATTTGGGTCCTCTCTTTTTTTCTTGATGAGCCTGCTTAATGGCTTGTCAATTTTGTTTATCTTTTCAAAGAACCAGCTCTTGGATTCATTGATCCTTAGAATTGTGCTTTTAGTCTCTATGTCATTTAATTCTGCTCTGATCTTGGTTATTTCCTTCCTTCCACTTGCTCTGGGCTGTCTTTGCTGTTGATCCTCAAGTTCTTGTAGGTGTAGAGTTAAATTGTTTGTTTGAGATGTTTCTATCTTTTTTAGGTAGGCCTGTATTGCTATGAACTTCCCTCTGAGGACTGCCTTTGGTATGTCCCTTAAGTTTTGGGTTGTTGTGATTTCATTTTCATTTGTTTCCAGAAACTTTTTGATTTCTTCCCTAATTTCATTCTTGCCCCACTCATTGTTTAATAGCATGCTATTCAATCTCCATGATTTTGAGGACTTTGTGTTTTTCCCCTTGGGGTTGGTTTCTAGTTTCAGTCCCTTGTGGTCAGTGAAAATGCTTGGTATGATTTCAATTTTCTTGAATTTGATGAGGTTAGTTTTATGACCAATCATGTGGTCTATCTTTGAGAATGTTCCATGTGCATTTGAATAGAAAGTGTATTTAGTTTCTTTGGGATGAAGGGCTCTCTATATATCAGTTAAGTCCATTTCATCTAGGGTGTCGTTCAACGCCACGATATCTTTGTTGATATTTTGTTTAGAAGATCTGTCCATTTTTGACAGTGGGGTGTTAAAATCCCCTATTATAATTGTGTTGCTGTCAATATCTTTCTTGAAGTCCTCTACGATTTTCTTGATGTATTTAGGTGCTCCTATGTTGGGTGCATATATATTTACAATGCTTATATCTTCCTGGTGGATTCTTCCCTTGAGTATTATGAAGTGACCATCTGGATCTCTCTTTATGGCTCTTCTTTTGAAGTCTATTTTGTCTGATATGAGTATTGCTACCCTGGCTTTTTTTCCCTGTCCATTTGTTTGGAAAATTTTTTTCCAGCCCTTTACTTTCAGTCTCTGTTGGTCTTTTGTCCTGAGATGGGTCTCTTGTAGGCAGCATATGTGTGGGTCCTGCTTTCTTATCCATTCAGCGATTCTATGTATTTTGATTGGAGCATTTAATCCATTTTCATTTAAGGTTATTATTGATAGGTACTTATTCATTGCCGTTTTTGTACTTGTGTTCCTCTCCCTCTCTTTCTCCTTTCCTTCCTTTCCTTAAAGCAGGCCCTTTAGTATCTCTTGCAGAGATGGTTTGGTAGAGATGTATTCTTTTAGACTTCTTTTGTCTGGGAAGCTCTTTATTTGGCCTTCTATCTTGATCGAAAGCCTTGCTGGGTAAAGTAGTCTTGGTTGCAGGCCTTTGGTTCTCATTACTTGGAATATTTCTTGCCATTCTCTTCTGGCTTGGAGTGTTTCCATTGAGAAGTCGGATGCTAACCTAATCAGGGCTCCCTTGTATGTTACTTCCTTTTCCTCCCTTGCTGCCTTTAAGATTCTCTCTTTGTCTTGGAATTTTGCCATTTTAATGATGATGTATTTTGAAGTGGGCCTCTTTGGGTTGGTCCCTCTTGTTTGGGACTCTGCATTTCCTGCATTTGTGTGCCTTTTTCTGTCATCAAATTAAGAAGTTTTCCATCATTATTTTTTTCAAATACGTTTTCTAGCCCTTGCTCTTCGTCTTCTCCTTCTGGTTTCCCTATTATACAGATATTACTGCATTTCATATTGTCCTGTATTTCTCTTAATCCCTCTTCATTCTTTGTGAGCCTCTTTTTCTTCTGTTGTTTTTTTCTGGGTGTTTTTTTTTTTTTTTTTACTTTGCCCTTGAACTCACTGATCTGACTTTCCACTTCATCGATCCTGCTTTTGATTCCTTCTACTGTGTTCTTCATTTTAGATATTGTATTCTTTATTTCCTCTTGGCCATTGTTGATGGTTTCTATTTCCTTTTTCATGTTGATATATTTTGCAGTGAGTTTATTGTAGTTTTCCTGTTGTTTCTGAGAGCTCATTGGGAGCTCATTGATCTTCCTGATAACCATTACTTTGAACTCAGTATCTGACAGTTGAGTTGTCTCTATTTCATTTAGCATTCTTTCTGAGGCTTCCTCCTTTCCTTTCAGTTGGGCATTGTTTCTTTGTCTTCTCATTGTTTGTGGTACTCTTCTTGTTAGCTTCAGCTTCTTAAATTGATCTCTTCTTAATTCCTGGGTTTATGGTGTAAACTTCTGTCATAGAATACCGGTAAGATTCAGTGGTGCATTTTCCTTGATCTCCCGAGATCCCTGGAATTGGGCTGTCATTTAATGGCTCTGTGTTTGTTTGGGTTTTGACTGTTGTTGGGTCTTTCTTTGGTGGGTCCTTCCCACCAGCTGGTTAACTGAGGGTGACTCTGTCCATCACCTCCTGCATTTTGTTGTGCTGGTGAGGGCAAGTTGTGTTAAAGCTGGTTCTTCCATGTGTCCAAGGTTTTGAGGATTCTCTCTTGCTCTTGTTCAGTTGTATGTACTGGGTAGTTTCTCCACTGTTTAGTTGTATTTCCAGATAGGTCCTTCATTGAGGTTTGTGTGGTTTCCACTTGCTCCTTCACCTTTTTGTGTTGTTATCTGTTGGTGGTTCCTTTGTTACTGTGTTTCCTCTTCCAGTGGGTATCCTGGTGTTCACTGCTTCCGCCTACTCTTTTTTGTGATCCGCTGGAGGGGTAAGGCAAAATGGTTTAAGACAGCAAGAGAGTATTCTATGATATTTACAGTAGCAGCTGGTAGAGAAGAGATAGGAGATCCCTTGTGTATGTATAGTGTTAACTGTGATCTTCCACTCAACTGGCCACTTTTTAGAAAGGATGGAAAGATGATGAGGTTCTTGTTGGGGAGGGAAGGATTGGGAGTTGGATCTAGAAAGCAGTGAGGTTGTGGGAGGTCAGATTCTGAGGTAAGGTGTGAGTAAAGAATAGTAAATAGGTATAGTGTGTGAGAGAGTAGAGTTAACCACTACAGTAATAGAGTTCAGGAAACTGTGAAGTGGGCTATGATCTGGGAAGGGTGTTGTGAAGTATTTACAGTTTTATGGAACAGCTATTATTTACAATAATATTAGAGCAACAATATTATGACAGAATCTATGTGATCTGGATAACAAGAACAGGGAGTATAAGACCTTGAGTAGGGTGCTAATGGAACACTAATGAAGTGAAGGACAGTAAATTATCAATACACTATGAAAGAGAGAACAGGGAATACATGATACAATATAACCAGCCAAGCAGATAAGGTGAAAGAGAAAGAAGAGGAATGCAAAAATACTAGTAAAATAAAAGATGTAAGAATAATGAAAAAATAATAATAATACAAATATGCACTAACTTTCAGGTTCTCTGCTATAGCAAAGTGAAATTTGTCTCACTGTCTCAGCTGTTGGGATGCCCCCTCTTTGGGTCCAATTCTGGTCTTTTCACAGTTCCAGGTTATTTTTCTCTCTTGTGGGTATTTAAAAAAAGCAGAAGGAGGAAGAAAGATGAGATGAAATTGGAAAGAAAGGAAGATGGAATAAAAGAGGCAAGAAGGAATGGGAGAAAAAGGGAATTTAAGATAAAAAAATAAAAGCTAAGAAATTAAAAATTACTTAAAAAACAACAGCAGCAGCAACAAAACAACAACAACAACAACAACAACAACAACAAACCCCAAGAGCCTCTTGTTGGATTCAAACTGGCCAAACCCTTTTTTCTGGTCTTTCTGGCTGCAGCAGGCTAAGGGGTGATTGGTATGGCTTTTTCCCTTCCCGATCTGTGCAGCCAGATGCCTCCTCTGGTGCCTTGGGTGTAGTTACTGTTGTGGTCTGGGGTGCAGGCATGCACTTGGCCACACTCCACCAGGCTGCCTAGGTCCCAGGTGTTTGGGAGTGCGCCCTTCCTTCCCAGGCTATGGGGGTACACAGGGCCCTCCACTCCACCTCAGGATCAATGCCCTGGCTGGGTGGGGAGCTTGCCGGAGTGACTGCTACAAACAGTGTCTCTCTTGTCACTTTTTCTTTTTGAGAAATTTCTCCTACTCAATCCTGCTGCTACATACAATGGTGTGGCCTCTGGCACAGCCCAATTCTCCAGCCAGACCAGTGACTATTGGGGTCAGGGCCCATCACTGTGCAACTCTCAACTCTCCCCAACCAGCATCCACAGACTCTGTGGATGCTCACAGCCCCTGTGTGTTTGCCACTTAGTCCTTGAAGTCACTCTCTGTGACTTCAAGCAGCCAGGTCTCTCCCAGTGCTGCTCAAACCTTATTTGGCTGGGGAGGGAGCAGTTGACCCAGCTTTCTCCCAAGGACTCTGTGGCAGACCCAGCAGGTGTCGGGCCTGGGGCTGCAGCCACCCTGGTCCCCACACCTTAGGTCCCTTGGATCTTGTTCTTCTGAAGCGGTCTCCTTATTGTCTGGTTTTTCAGTATCTGCTACAATTTTTGGTCTCTTATTTTCATATATGCTGTGGTACTGCTGGCTGTTTGCTCTGTTCCTCTGTAGATCAGCTGGGTTTTTCCTCCTGTGTGTAGGGGAGGTGGAATCTGCTCCCTCCTACCACACTGCCATCTTCCTCCTCTAAAATGCAGTTTTGAAAGACAACTCTGCCTCGTCTGCTGTCCCAGTGGGGACCAAAGACCCATGCCACGCATAATCAGAGAGCACCAGCGGCAGCAGTGGCCAGATCCAAGCCTGCCACCGGCTCTCAATTAGGGCCGGTCATAGGAGAGATGCATACCAGATATTTCCTAAGCACCCATGGGCAGTTGTTTCTATTTTTGTGACTCATAGTGACATCAGATCTCAGGTGATCTGGCTGGATTTTGGATGATGATGTAGCATCTCACTAATCAACAAAATAAAACAAATGAGAAGCTTGAAGACTGGCCCCACCAGCTAATCTTTATTTCTAAAGTGAAATCCATTATTGTAAAAGTTTTCTTTGTGATACTTCTTTGAGTATGCTTTCTTCACCAAGGTCCACTTTGGATTGAGATTGAGCATTGCCAACCAGCTTGGGGTCCAGGACCTCCAATTTCCAGGACTCATTAGTCCAATATCCAGGCAGAACTACTTGAACATCCCTTGGAACTGAGCACAGTGTTCTGTGTGATTTGTGCCTTCATGGAGAATTATCATTCAGATTAAAGAAATATAGTTCACTTGTTTCAGTTACTTATTTTAATGAAACTTATGACCTTACAAATACTCATATAACATATTTGGAACATTTTGGTTTTCTGTTTTATGACAATTGCTTTTATCTCTACATTAATAAAAAAGAATGTCTAAAGAACACCTCAAATTACATATGTATGATATACAACTTTTCAATCACCTTTGGTGCTGTGGTCCCCCACTCAGGGTGGCACTCAATAACACTCTCACATTAATTACTCTGTTGGGATCTCTGCACCTCTCAGACCCCTGACCAGATTTGCTTTTATCTAAAGCTTTCTTAATTCTGAACTCCCTGCAAATTTCTTTTTTTAAAGTGCCTTTTCATATTTTTGTATGTAAGCTATGCCAATTTATTATAAAATGGAGAAATTCATATCCTGGTCATTATTGTTTTTTATGTTACTTGGCTTTTTTCCACTTCTCATTTTGAATATGCTTTGCACTAATGGCAGGTACTCCTTTCAGGCATTTATTTCCTTTAGGTACAAATGTATAAGCACAGTGATACAATATTTGTAGTAAAAGTAGATGTAGATACACATATAAATTTAAGTCACAGATACTAAAATGTTAGCTATTACTAAACATTAAATGTGTGGTGATTTAAAAAATTACTTTTTATGATTATAAAATGCATAATGTTTTCTTGTACTTTATTTGTCTGTCCACCAATTTTGTGGCATTTCTTTTTCTTTTTACAAATTATACTATGTTGAGTGTATTTGTGTGTTAAGTCATTTCTGGGTTTTTGACTATTGTCTTTGGTAGCATAAATTATTTTTTAGTGTTCATATCATGCAAATTATGTATATCAGCAAAATTGAAGATGATTGGGTTATTAAATTATATTGCCATTTTAAGTGTAATGGGGAAATATTTTTCTCCTAGTGGCCAGATAATGACTGGTTAACAGTATTGACTTTGTTGTTGGATAGACCGCGATTTGAGTCTCATCTCCATCCAGGTCTGTGACCTTGAGCCTTTCTAAGCATCAGTTTCTCTGTAACTCAATAACAGTGGTATTTATATCACCTGCTGTTTAGAACCGAGCTGCCCAGTATGGTAGCCAGTAGCTACACATGGCAGTTGAGCTCTTAAAATATAGCTGGTTGAATTGAGAGGTATTATAAGTGTAAATTATGCATTTCACTTGGAAAATTGAGTACAAAAAAGAATGTGTCAATAAATTCTCAATAATTATATATTGATTATATATTAAAATGGTATTTTAGAAATAGTGGGTTAAAATATATTATTAAAATTAATTTGAAGTTTCTCTTTTGATTTTTTAATGTGGCTAGTAGAAAATTTAAAAGTTTTGTGTGGTTCACATTATATTTCTACTGGACAGTACTTTTTTAGAGGATTATAAAATATAATACATGTAAATTACTTAATACCCAGCCCCTTGATAAGAGTTTAATTAATACTCTTGTTTGTATTAGTAGTAGGAGTGTTAATGATTGTCCTTGTGGGTGTTTCAGATGCAGAGTCTGAACACTAATATGAGTGGAGGAGAGATGCAAGAGAGCAGACAGAAACACAAAGGTGAAAGGAGGCAAATAAAAGACCCAGGACCATGTGTTGGACAATGAGTTCAGCCAATGTCTGCTCTGTTCCATGGGTCTGAACTTGTTTTAGATGTCTAGAAACAGCCAACATGAGTTTAGATTAATTCTTCCCAGTCAGCTGAGAAGGAGTTGTGTTACATCTCCAGAGCCTTAATGAAAGAAAATATCCTACTGGCTTTTTGATAGCAGTTGACTCTAGTTGGAAGAGAGAACCCACTCCACTGCTAGGGGACTTCTAAAGCAGCCACCTGAGTAGTTAGCCCCCTCTCTGCTCCTTGCTGAATAAAGAGGCTGCATCCCTGAAGAAGCCCCTGTCAGAGTCTGATTATGACCCCTGTCATGCCTTCTTGGAGGCCTCTCATTGCTGGCACACTGTGCAGAGGAGGCTGTCCCCTTCCTCTGTCACAGGAACTACTGTTATGAAATCATCAGGTTTCCATAGACAGCACCTATATGTTGATTACCCCTCCAGTGGCTTGGGCTCCACTATCATTAACTCTATTTTCTTATATTGGCACCTGGCACACACACACATACACACATAACAAACATAATATGCACATACCTAATGCAGAGAAAATGCCTGCATCCAATGAGACACTAGGTGTGATTGGTCATGGTCATGGTCCTGGAGTAGGGGTAGAAATAGGCACTCCTCGGCTGCTGTGACTGTCCCATGCCTATGGCAGACATCAGTAATCAAATGCAGTAACTTTTTCCTATTAAGTCAAGGTGCAGTTTCAGAATAATAAATAATAATAATAATAATAATAAAAATCTCAACCAGTTTTTCAAGCAGCCATGTGTGATAAAACTTACTTGCTCCAGAGTTTGGGCAGATATTAGCTTAAATTCATTAAGGAGTAGTCAGGACTTTAGAAGGAAGGGTTCTTTACATAATAAATGGCCTACCTAAATTAAGTTAATTTGCATTTGCTCATAATACCCTGACAATAATAAACAATGACTGGCTTTGTTTTAATATTAGTTTTCTTAAAATTTGGGGAAATATGAAGATACTAGAGAAAGTTAATTTGAAACTATGTTTAGTGTATTTGTAAAATTTTAGAGGCAGTTCTAATGGACTCTAGATCAAAAATATATAAAGGGAAACTCTAAATATAAATAATAAAACATAAGTAGTCCTATTAACACCTTTTACATTGTTGGATTTTCCCATAAATTTTAGATGCTATCAAAATTAAAATGCAGGCTTAAACATTAACTGTTCCTAAAATGGTGATAAAAATTGTATATAAACATTTTCAGCATAGATTCAAAAGGGACTCATAATAACCACATATTTTAATGATGATGATGATGATTTTGATGAGTTTGGTGGGGTTGGGTGCATGATGTAGACACAAAACTCTACTTCCTGGTTTAGAAACTTCTAAGTGTTTTTATCTTGAGATTTTCTGAAGATTACAAAGCAGCTGGTATATAAAGTTTTTCTGCAATGGAAATGTCAGATTAGTAACATCCATTTGATGACAGCATGATTTGCATGGCCAGATATCCTTGCAGAATATGGTCTGAAGGATTTATAGATAGTGATTAGTTGTCTTGTTAATTCTGTCTCTTGTGTATCTTAATGCTAATGAGCTTCCAGAGTTTGATCTCTTCCATACCTTGACAACATTAGGATAAGATGCTTTCACCTCAAGGTGCTTTTCCCAAATTGTTAGTTTCTTTAAAAAAGTTTTGCCTTTTGATGGGAAAGAAAATACTACAAAAGCAAAACAAACAAGTATCCTGAATAAAACAAAAACAAACGTAAAAACCAGAGAGAATCAGGAAAAGGAGCAGGTGGTAGGGAATGTAGTAAGAGTGTTCTGAGAAGTGTAGTTTTTGTAAAGGTGGTCCCTGTTCACATTAATATTTTCAAATGAAGCATGTGACTCAAATACTTTCTTCTTTAGCTTTTTAAATGGAAACTGATGATTTCATAAATTTGCTTTGGATTTTTTTCATGTTTTTAGACCTATTAACACTAGCATTTTCTCTTTCAAGTAAAAATATTTCCAGAAACTGGTAAAGATAGAGGAAGAGATAAAAATGGATAATGACTTGTCAAAAGGGAGGGATGTTTTGAAGGAGTTGAAGGTCCCAGAACACTTGGAGTTCAGCCTCTCCTTGGTCCCATTTCTCCTCCTATTCCCACTAAGAAGGGTTGAATGCTGCTCCACCACAAGTTCATATACTGAAGCTCTAACTCTCAGTACCTCAGAAAGTGACTGTATTTAGAAATAGGGCCTTTAAAGGGGTAATTAAACCAAAATGAGGCTGTTGGGTGGGGCCTCATCCAATATGACTGATGTTCTTACAGGTGAAGGAGATTAAGGCACACAGGGAGACAAGAGAGAAGGACAGGGATGCACACCCAGGGAAAAAGACCATGTGAAGAGGTAACAAGAGAGTGACAATCTGCAAGCTAAACAACCATGCTGACACTTTCATCTTGCACTTGTGCTCTCTAGAAAATAAATTCCTGCTGTTTAAGTCCCCCTATTGGAGTTATTTTGTTATGGTAGACCTAGAAAACTAATATCCCTGCCTCCTTCAGTAGTATAGCCTATGGAGGTTAACACAGTTTGAAACCCTAAGTAGAATTATAGTAAATAAAATTCAACAATGTTTTAAAAGAATCATTCACTGAAACAAAGTAGGATTTACCCCAGAAAGGAAAGACTGTTTTTTCATAATATACCATTTATAGATGAAGCTTATGCTTAGTATGGTAGGATCTCTTTATCACCTCATCTTCCAAATAACCATTCTTTATTCAAAGGGGTACCTTAGAATAGAGGCAATATAGTAGAATATTGGAAAGGAGATGTCATTTCTTATAGATGATGGTTCAGTTTCCTTCTCTGTTAGGTAATTAGAGTGAACTGAATATCTCAGGGTTTCTATCATTCTAATATCTGCAAGTGGCTCCTGGTTTTGTGCCATTTGCTGGTTGTTTGGTGGCACTGAGTTGTAGCTTGTCCCTCATCATCTTTGGGCATCAGCCCTCTAGTCTCAAGGTCCGTACACTCCCTGTTCTTCTCTCCTCACCTGGACTCTGTTCCAGACTGCAGCTCTCTTATCAAGTCTGTCTCCTCCACCTTGGACTTTCAGGAACTTCCTTCTGTAGAGGCTCTTCTTCCAGGCTGTTCATAGGCCCTTGCATTTCTCATACTCCTCTCAAGAAGAGGGCCTCAGTTTCTATAGTCCCTGATTGCCCTGTGGATGTAGGGGTTCTGTCTTCTCATCCCTGCCTTGAGGCCACAGGTGATGGAGATGTTGGGGCCTAGACCAATCCTTTGGAGCAAATAGTATCTAAACCCTAATTATGTCCCTGATTTTGCATTTCATTAATAACATGGGGAGATATCTTATCTCAATTATATATTTAATTTAAAATGTTAGGGATTTATGCCAATGAAATAGGAAAACCACAAAAAAAAACCTGTTGAGAATAATATTCTTAAAGCATTGTTTATTATTGTGAAAAATTGGAGTGTTGATAAACCTAAGTGTTTATCAACAAGGAATAATCATACTAGTTGGGGTCCATTAATGTAATAAAATATCATGGAGTAATGAAAACTTATATGCTTGAAAAAAACTTGATATATTGATAAAGTTCTCATGATGTAAGTTTAAGAAAAATATGATTCTAGTAATGTAACAAATAAACAAATAATTGTAGTGAGAATAAAATAAGGAGTATACCAAATGCTAATAGTGATATTTACTGGTTGTTGAGATTATAAGAGTTTTGTTTTCTCTATAGAGTTTTCATGGTTTCTGTAACAGCACTTATAGCTAAATCAGAACTATTTGTAATTATTTGGCACAATTTGTTACTGTTTTCACATCATGGTTCATTAAAATATATGTGTTTTATTGCCCTCCTCAAGGTTTTTAAAAGTCAAGGAGTATGTATGCATGTAAATCTTTAATTCAATAATATTGACTGAGCCCCTCTAAGAGAAAGATCTTGGATCGCCCTGCTTAAGAAGTTCAGGCCTTGAGAATTCTGGCCAAGATGGAGGTGTAGGTAGACACACTGTGCCTCCTCACACAACCAAAAGAAGGACAAAAACAAATTTAAAACAAAAAACCAACCAGGACTGCCAGAAAATCAAACTGTATGGAAGTCCAACAACCAAGGAGTTAAAGAAGAAACATTCATCCAGACCAGTAGGAGGGGTGGAGATGGGAAGCTGGGTGGAGAGGTCTAGTGTCAAGGCGGCAGCTGGCAGACCAGGTGAGGAGGTGGCTGGTGAAATGGGTGGTCCCACATTCGTGTTCAGATAAACCAGGAGGAACAACTGGGGAGCAAGACAGACTGCGCAACCCAGGGTTCCAATGTGGGGAAATAAAGCTTCAAAACCTCTGACTGAAAAAACCTGTGAGGGTTGAGACTGAGAGAAACTCCCAGCCTCACAGCAGAGTTTGTTGGAGAGACCCACAGGATCCTAGAATGTACACAAAACCACCCACCCATGAATCTGCACCAGAAGGGCCCACTTTGCTTGTGAGTAGTGGAGGAGGTGACTGAAAGCCAGTGGAAAGCTGAACAAGTGGCACTATTCCCTCTTAGACCCCTGCCACACATACAATGCCACAACACAGTGACCTGGGTTGCCCCACCATGGTAAATACCTAAGGCACCCCTTATACATAACAGGCACACCAAGACAAAAAAAAATGGCCCAAATGAAAGAACAGATCAAAGCTCCAGAAAAAATACAACTAAGCAACGGAGAGATAGCCAACCTATCAGATGCACAGTTCAAAACACTGGTAATCAGGATGCTCACAGAATTGGTAGAATATGGTTGCAAAATAGAGGAAAAAAGTGAAGGCTATGAAAAGTGAAATAAAGGAAAATGTACAGGGAACCAATAGTGATGGGAAGGAAACTGGGACTCAAATCAACAGTTTGGACCAGAAGGAAGAAATAAACATTCAACCAGAACAGAATGAAGAAACAAGAATTTGAAAAAAAAAAAAGAATTTGAAAAAATGAGGAGAGGCTTAGGAACCTCTGGGACAACTTTAAATGTTCCAACATCTGATTCATAGGGGTGCCAGAAGAAGAGGAAGAGCAAGACATTGAAAACTTATTTGAAAACATAATAAAGGAGAACTTCCCCAATCTGGCAAAAGAAATAGACTTCCAGGAAGTCCAGGAAACCCAGAGAATGCCAAAGAAGTTGTACCCATGGAAGTACACAGCAAGGCACATCATAATTACATTACTCAAGATTAAAGATAAGGAGAGAACCTTAAAAGCAGCAAGAGGAAAAGAGACAGTTACCTACAAAGGAGTTCCATAAGACTGTCAGCTGATTTCTCAAAAGAGACCTTGCAGGCAAGAAGGGGCTGGAAAGAAGTATTCAAAGTCACGAAAGGCAAAGATCTACATCCAAGATTACTCTATCCAGCAAAGCCATCATTTAGAATGGAAGGGCAGATAAAGTGCTTCTCAGATAAGATCAAGTTCAAGAAGTTCATCATCACCAAGCCCTTATATAAAATGTTAAAGGGACTTATCTAAGGAAAAGAAGATCAAAACTATGAACAGTAAAATGACAACAAACTTACAACTACCAACAACTGAAGAAAACAAACTAAGCAAACACCTAGAACAAGAACAGAATCACAGAAATGGGGATCACATGGAGGTTTATCAGTGGGGGAGAGAGGTGAAAAGGGGAAAAGGTACAAGGAATAAGTAGCATAATTGGTAGGTAGAAAATAGACAGGGGGAGGTTAAGAATAATGTAGGAAATGGAGGAAATAATGTAGGAAATAATGGAGGAGCCCAAGAAGTATGACCCATGGACATGAGCTAAAGCAGGGGAGGAATACAGGTGGGCAGGGGTGTGCAGGGCAGAAGGGAATAAAGGGGGAAATGAGAACTATAATAGCATAATCAATAAAATATATCAAAATTAAAAAGAAAAGAATTTCAGGCCCTGAGAGTGAGATTCCTGGATTCAAATCTCAACTGTATAATATTTGATTGTGTGATTTCTTGGATGTTACTTAGGCCTTTTCCCTTGGGAAAAGTGAGGTGTGGATATATGTGGCACTGTATGTGGGGGAGGGGTCAGAGGGGGGACAATACCACTTGCTGGGCTCTCACCCATTTCCATTGACTTCCCCCATTTCCCATAAGCTATTTGAGCTCTTCTAGCTGCTGTCCTCATGCTGATTCCCAGAGTGGGTGGGTTTGCATACTTTCTAGGACTTTGTGGGCCCTTCGCCTGGACTCTCATGAGAGACTGCAGTTTCTTCCACCACCTCGACCTGCAGTGGTTTTTACAACCAGAGGTTATGAAGCTTTATTTTCCCAGCACTGGAACTTTGGGCTGCCTAGTCTGGCCTAGGGCTGGGATTTCTTGCTCCTCAATTGTCCCTCCTGGATTTTACCCACTACATGTGAATGTAGGACCACTTGTTCTGGCGACTAGCTGACTCCCCTCACTGCTGCCTCACCTCCCCACATTGTGTCCTCTCCACCCCTCCAGTCTGTCTAGATGAATATTTCTTCTTTAAATCCTTGGTTGTCAGACTTCCATACAGTTGATTTTCTGGAAGTTCTGGTCATTTTTTATTTTTAGATTGGTTGTTATCCTTTTTATCATTGTGTGAGGGGGTGAATTGGGTCTACCTATGCCTCCATCTTGGCTGGAAGTGTGAAATGAAATAATTTGGTCATGATGGGTTTATTATTGGTGTCTGGCCTAGTGAGTTCTCAAATAGAATTTGAGAGTGAGAAATGGAAATAAATGAATGAGAAAGGATTGGTTTGTTTATTTATTTTTAGAGAGAGTGGAAGGGAGGGAGAGAGAGAGGGAGAGAAACTCATCCATGTGAGAGAAAGACATCAATTGGTTGTCTCTTGTACACTGGTTGGGGCAAAAAGGATTGCTTTAGAAAGTCTTTTCTCCTAGTAGAGATTGGTTGGTTCTTTTGGGGCATTTATGTGTACAACTAATGTTATCCCTGGGTGATCCATGGAACCCATTCATCCATTTATTCATCCATTAATTTATTCCTCAATCCTTAATGTGCATCTTATATGTATAATGATAAGCCTAAAAAAATGATCTAATGTCTTTCCCTCAGAAGATACATTTAAATTATTCAAATAGGAAATCATAAAATGCTTAACAATTGGTTTACAAATTGATTGCAAATGTAGTTGACCTCATGTTACTGTTGTTGAATTCGGATATTGGTGGCTATACTTAGGAAAATGTAGAGAATTTGAAGGAAGTTGCTTTTGAGACTAATGATGGCTTTATATTCTGTTTCAAGCGAAGCTTTCTCCTATAAAAGAAGGGGAAGAGTAGGTGTGAAGGCACATCCCTTGCATTGTTGTTTTTTCTTTATTCTTGTTTTCTGCTCCATTCTTCTAATAGCAAATCACAAATAAAAGATGTCTCTGTTTTTCTCACCTCTTTCTTTTACTCTCCTTTATCATCATACTCCTTTTATCTCCTACCTCTCTCTTCTTCTTCTGTTTGTGATGAAATTATGGTTCCTTTGAGTGTTTTGTTATGAGTCCAGTGTTGCCTCAGAAGTTGAGGTTGTGAGTCTCAAGACCCTTTCGTGTACTTAAGAATCTTTATCTTTGTCCTGACTGAGCTCAGTTGGTTGGAGCATCATTCCATGCACCAAAACATGGGTTCATTTTCCAGTCAGGGCACATACCTAGGTTGCAGATTTGATCCCTGATCAGGGTGCGTATGGAAGGCAACCAATGTTTCTCATTTTCTTCCCTTCCTCTCCCTCTAAAATCAATAAATGTAACCTCAGGTAAGGATTAAAAAAATTCTATATTTTTTGCCTTGCCTCTCTCACTTTATTGGTGTGGGAGGCCTTGAAGTGTTTCTTTAGGTTTCCCCTTCTTCTCTGGTGCTTTGCCAGTAAGTGATAATAAATGTTGATGCACTGCCGATTCTAAATCTTTATACTGCTACAGCAGTATAAATAACATAATCTCAATTTTAGATATTTTAAAATGAATTGATTTAATTAGATGAAGAAAACTGGAACAGTTAGCATAAACTCACCCTGTCAGACATCTGCCTAGTGCTACCAGGTAATGATAGTTTTCTCTTTTGAATTTCAAGGTTTGTAGAAAGAATTGGAAGTGTCAATGTATTTTGCTTAGGATTCAATTGTATGTTTTTTTCCTCCTGTATTGTGAGGTTGCTCCTGGTATTCCTTTATTTTTTCCATTTTCTCCCAGTCTTTCTATTCATGGAATGACAGTCTTTTTTTTCTCCCCATCTTGGTTTCCATGCATTGAGCTTTTACCCCATGCTATTTTCTACTTGGCCCCTCAACTGAAGTCCTATCTCTTCTGGAAAGCCTGCTGATTTAGCCAGCTTGGGCTGCTATAACAAAGTACTTTAGACTGGTTGGTTTCAACAATGTACATTTATTTCTTTTAGTTCTGGAGGCTGGAAAGTGGAAGACCAAGATGCCAGCAGATTTGCTGTCTGGTGAGGGCTCTTTTCCTGTCTGTAGACAGCTGCCTTTTCAATGTCTGTTCACATGGCCTTTTCTAGTGCATGTGCATACAGAGAGGGGGGTGTTATGGTCTCTTCCTCTTCTTATAAGGGCACTAATCTCATCATGGGGGCTCCACTCTCATGACTTCATTAAACCTAATTGCCTCCCAGAGGCTCCACCTCCAAATACCATCACAATGGAGGTTAGGGCTTCAGCATATGAATTATGGGGGTTATAGACTTTCAGTCCACAGTACCTTCCTTCATCAAATTTAAGTAGTTCTGCCTTCCTTCTCACTTTAGGGTTCACTCATGTATCAATCATATGGTTATGTAGATTTATCTCTTCTGTTTCTAGGTAAACATTATTAGCTTAGGAACGTCTGCATTTTTCCTTTTCTTTGTAGTGTAGTGCTGAGCACAAACCAGCCTGGGTTTGACCAGAGGGAGGTGGGCTCAGGGTTCCCAAGCACAGGAGTCTCCTTTGGTAGGGAGTTTTCAAGCCTCAACTTGCCTAAAGTTTACAAAATTCTTAACAAATTGCATGGCTAAATTTAAATTCAAGAGATGGAGAAATAATTTCCATTTCTCAATGGCAAGAGCTGCAATATATGTTGCAGTTTAGTATGCATAAACGAAAAAGAAAGGCTTTTGTGGGCACGTTTGTAACAGTATTCCTATTAGCAGAATTCCTTATGTAACAGAACTGTCTGTGGCCATAGACTTTAGCATATTACTTTTGTATTTGAAATGGACTTATAATAATGTACGCAAGGCCTTATTAAGAGAGTCTGGCCAATAGATGTCAGCTCCACAAAGAATAAATAGTCTCTTCACTTGAGATAATCCATAAGTTCAGTATCAGGGAACAAAAGGTTAGTAAGAGCAGAGACTTGGATTTCTAGTTCTAGATCTTTCACTTTCAAGCTGTGTGACAATGAGCCATTTATTTCCATACCTGTAAGCCTCAGTTTTCTCATCTATAAAATGCGGCTAATAATGGCACTTACCTTACAGGTATTCAGGAAGGTTAAATGAAAAATAACATGTAGCACAGTTCTTAGCATAGCATAAGAATTCAGTATTTGAATTTGTTACAATCAGATAATCCCACTTGTAGAGAGACAAGATGGAAATCTCCCATTACGTCCTATTTAATGTGACTCAGGGATCCAGCTGGGCATCTGAGCTTGTTGTCAGTGATAGCCAAGTGAGCATCTTGTTGGGATCACTTGCTCCCCTTTCCATTGGAAAACCCAGTGCAGCTGAAACCAATTTGGCTTGCTTCCAGGACATTCCATAGAAGCCACTGTCTCTTGTTCCTCAGCCTAAAAATTAGATTTGCGCCTCTTTGTCTTTCATTTCTACCCACGTTGCATGGATGAACTATAAACTTGGCAGGCCTTTGACTGCTTTGTCATTTGCTATTGTCATAAGGAGATGAACTGAGGAATGTGATTTCAGTGTAATGTCTGTGGGGTCTGCCTGCCTGTGGGGCAGATTACACAATACTGGTGGCTGTGAGCTGCATGTATGGTGCCCGCTAGGAACCTGAGGAAGCTGGAAAGCACATAAATTATAGATTTTGACAATGTGAACATGCAAAGGGCATGCCCTCTGTGACTTTAGATTTTCATGAAACAAACTGTTCTTGATTCAGAGTCTATGTATGAGTACTTTCCTTACATCTCACTGTTTTCTGGTTAGTGTGTTGCTGCTAAGATAAATTAGGGGAAGTGACAAGTGGAAGAATGCAAAATAAGCTGCTTCAAGAAGAAGGTCTGTTTGTCACATGGATGCCTAATACAAAAACAATGAGCATTGTTATTTTCTTTCATCTTTTCCTCCCAAGTCGAACAGTTGCCTCCCAGGTCATTGGAGCCCAGAGTTGCTGCAGTGTCACAGGACTAATACCAGTCACTCACCATGGTCTTTTTAAGGCAACTCTCTTTGAGATGTGAAAATTTTATATAACATGTTTTGCAACTCTAAACCTACAAAGACTCCTTGAAAAGAAAACACGTTGTGTCTTTCTCGACCAGGTGCTTACTAGCTGGCCTCCTCTTTCCTTCACACCATTCATTGTCCCTTAGTTTCCACCAACCAGGGACTAAAAATAGCATTAATCAAAGTGTTTAAAATGGTTCCTCAGACTTAATCTGAGGAAAGTTAGTGATGGGGACCACTTTTCAGGTCCAAAAATGTTTTAGTTCTCCGAGTAAGCTAAGATGCAAACTTAAAACTAGGACCCTAATTATAGGACTGAATTGTCAAATGCTGAAATCTCTCTTTTGAGTCTCAGTCAGTGGTTTTTGGCCAGAGGTACCACACCTGCCTTTATCATATTTGAGTGCTACAAAGCTTCTGGTATCACACAGTAGCTCCCAGACTGTAACTGCACACACACTTGTCAGCTCACTACCCTTGAGCTGTGTACTGTGGAATCTTTTCTCCAGACCATTTGTCACATGTTTTTGTTGGGATGGATTTTCTCTAGGCTCTATGTTTAGTAGGTTTCAAGAGATACATCATTTGCTTCAGCAGTTAAGTCAATAATGAGCCTTCCGAGAGCACCTAGGCAGCCTGGTGGTCACCTTGCCTTGCAGTTTTTAACCTCTTAAATATTTTATGAACCTTTCTCTTCTCCTTTCCTTTATTTTTCTTCATATCATGAAATGCTTCCTGAAATTATTTTTCTTTGTTATTTTACAGTGTGGGACAAAAGTAGGTTTACCATTGTGAGTATGTGAAACAGAGTTTATTCTTGTATTATTATTTATTAATTATTGTACTATTTTCCATATGGATAACTGTAAACTTACTTTTAGCCCACCCTGTATTTTGTACTTTCTCTCACAATAGAAAGTAAAGTCCATGAAGGAAGAGCCTTTGTCTTGTTCATGGATATACCCCCAGAGATTAGAACAGCACCTGGAATAGAAACTACTACACTTAACACTACAATAACAGCTGTATGGCTATGTCTACCATGTACAATAACGGGGACTTTCAAAAACTGTGGAATGAATGAATGGATGTGCCTACTACTGCATCTCGATTCAGTCCTCCTTTCTCTTCCTTGCTTGGCAATTATCACATACGTCTCATTGTTCCATGCTTCTCTTATTTCCCACACCTTAATCTATCATCTACACTACTGTCTAGACTATATTATTCTCTTGTTCCACACTCCCTCAAAGGGGTGAATGAATCCTCTGTTTTCTGACACACATCTCCTTACAGCCTTATCTGTGTCATGGTCTGTTCCACACAGATGAACTGAAGAATTATTCTCACTCATGCTTGTGTTTCTTGCCTCTGTGTCTTTCATTTGTTTATTCTAAATGCTGGGGCACTTATTCTGTGCTAGATGCTGTTCTAGATGCTGAAGATACAACAGTACACAAGACAAAGTTCTTTCGTACATGGAACTTGTAGTGGAACAGGGAAAGCAAGTAAGCACTGCATAAATAATATAATGTTGGCTAGTGATATTTGCTGTAAAGAAAAATGGAGAGAGTGGGTGCAGAAGGAAGAGCTGGAGGGAGGTAAGTATGAGAGCACTCTCCTTTGCCCAAGTACTCATTCCCTTCCATTCTGCATCTGAGAGGAGCTCCCATTCATCCTTTGAGATAATACCTGTGCTCATTCCCTCCAGAAAGCCTTTTTAGACAGCTAAGCCAGGCTGAGGGAGGTATCCTCCCAGGTGCCCATCCACGTATTCCTCTGGTATGAGCTTGGCACTCATGGCTGGGTTTTCTACTTGTGTTTCTGAATCCCCATCTAAGCTATGAGCCCCTCAAGGCCAGGACTCCTATTTGTTTTTCTTATGCGTAAGAGGGTCTGGCATACAGCAGATGTTTAATAACAGTAAAAGTAAAAGTTATGCAGTGCTCACATTGGTGCTTCTGCTAGTAAGTACACGGGTATTTACCAGAGGGTAAACAAGAGATAGGAAGAATTAGATGAAATGTTTTGTTAAAGGTTAGTATATTCTTTTCTAATTTGTTTTGCTCAGCAATGATTTTTCTAATTTCCAAAGTATATGTGCATTGTAAAAAATGTAGAGAACAGTAAAATAATGAACATAAAAAAAGACCTATAATTCTATCTCTGCCAATAAGTCATATATTGGACCATAATTTTCTTATTATCCTATAACTTTTTCTTTATACAGTAAATTACTGTGAATATTTCTCCTGTTTTTGAAGATAATGGACACATATTTATTTATTAATAGGTGTACATGATATTGTAATTTATAATAAGGAATATATATTTGTTCTTCATCCTACTGACTGGCATAGAGTTCCTAAAATCTTGAAATTTCCTAAGTGATTAGAGCAACAAAGGTGTCTTTTGTTATTAATGAGGTGACTTTAGGACTGCAGCTAAGGTTGGGGACTGGTTGCCAAGAGAACGCACCAGGTGATTAGCGGGTGGAGCTTTTAGTCCCACCCCCCTGACATTCTAGGGAGGGGAAGAGGGCTAAAGGTTGAATCAATTGCCAGTTGCTAATTTATTTAATCACTCATGCCTGTGCAGTGAAACCTCCATAAATCTCAAAATGACAGGATTTGAAGAGCTTGCAGTTAGTGAACACAAAAAGGGGCTGGGAAAGTGGGGCTCCTAAAGAGGGTTTGGAAGCTCAATTCTTCTTTTCAGATACCTTACCCTATACATCTCTTTTATCAGACAGTTCCTGAGTTATATACATACTTTTATAATGAACAGGTGGACAGATAGTGTCAGAATTGAATTGTAGGGCACCCAGCTGATGTTGGAGAGCTGTATGGTGGTGTGGGGAAAATGCCCCCCAGCAAACACACACATTAGACTTGGTACAAGCATCATTAATACTTTATATTATAAAAGTCTTTAGCACTTAACCAGTGGGAATTCTTTGAGGAGAAGACTGAAATTAATTCTTTTTAAAATTTATTTTATTTTTAGAGAGAGGGAGAGAAATATCAATGTGTGGTTATTTCTCACACACCCCCAACTGGGGACCTGGCCTACAATGCAGGTATATAGTTTGAGAATTGAACTGTTAACTCTGCGGTTCCTAGCCCAATGCTCAACCCACTGAGCTACATCAACCAGGCCTGAAGTTAACCCTTCCAGAGGAGATTTAGCTTGCCCAAGCCAGGCCCCTGATGCACCATCAATCATGGGAACCATGTAACATTGCTTTAATTAGGGCTGTCCAACTTTTCAGGCATCCTGGGGCTACACTGGAAGACAGAGTTGTCTTAGGCCACACATTAAATACATTGCAACATGGAATCACAAAAATATTATAATGTTTTAAGTAAATTTATGATTTTGTGTTGTGCCTCATTCATAGCCATCCTGTGGCCTATGGGCCACAGGTTGGACACCCCTGAATTAAATTAAATTCTCTGCTTGAAGTTTAGTCCATTGACACCACAGATAGTGAGGTGTGGGATTTAAATGCAGTGAGGCCAAACTGGGCTCACCACATCAAAGACCAGGTTTCTTTCTATCCCCTGCCAGTAACAAGATCAAACAGGCAATTTTAAAAAAAGATTTTATTTATTTATTTTTAAAGAGAGGTGAAGGGAGAGAGAAAAAGCAGGAGAGAAACATCAATGTGAGAGAGAAACATTGATCAGTTGACTCTCTCACATGCCTTGACTTGGGACAGAACCTGCAACCTAGGCACGTGGCCTGACTGGGAATTGTACTGGTGACCTTCCGCTTTGTGGGACAACACTCAACCAACTGAACTGTAGAGATCAGGGCAAACAGACAAATTTTCTTCTAGGGACAGATATGGTTCTAAGTCATCATGCCATTGCAAATGTAGCCCTTGGGGTCCCAGCCTTATGCAGGAATGAGGAGAGAAGGGTGTGGGTTTCCTGACAGACTTCCCACCCTGGGGTAGCCACATCTAAACTTTAATTCTGGTCAGTCTATCCTGGGCAGCGATCAGCACATTAGAAGGTGCCCTCAGGGCTGAAGGCTCCCAGACCATTCTCCTTGCCCTCTTGAATTTCTTACTTCTTGCCAGCTTAGCAGTACAATAAAAACAATGTTTATTATGTTTGGAAATTTGGGGTTGAGAAGGTGTTCTAGATGTCTAGTTCACTGTAATGTGGGAAATAGAATTGCCAGTAATATACTTAATTCCTTATTTTCAGATATTTATTTTGTGTATATCATTTTGCTCTGGTAAGTAAAGTCATGATGTACATTCTTGTAGATACATCTTTGGAAATATATCTGATTAATTCCTTAGTGTATATTCATATAAGTAGAATTGCTAGGTCAATGAATCAAGACATTTTAAAGGATTTTGATAAATGGTGCTGAATTATACTGCAGAAAGACTGAATGAAATTATACCCTTACAATAAGGCTCGTTTATTTATTTTAGGCCTCTAGAGAGCATGACTGTAAATTCTCCTGAGAACTGTATATGGAACAGACCAGAGGCCCAGGGTTTCCTGAGCAGTGATCAAGTCTCAGATTTACTCAGTTTTCTGGTGAACACTGGTGACCACAAAAAATCATCAACTGACACAAATCTAAGTTCCTTCTTGTTCTTCAAAAGGAAAGGCTTGGGAAAGTTTGATAATAATGTCTGGAATGGAAATCTGTGCATTTTCCTCATGTCAGAAAACCAGGCCCAGCCAGGTAGGTGAAACAGAGGAGTAGGGGTAATGGAATGTGGTGCATCCTTGCATTTGCAGGCCTCCACTGTTTCCAGCATGTTATGAGAAGGACTTCTAGAAAGAGAAACTAGTGATGCTTAGAGAACCAGATTTCTTTGGTTGTAGCCTCACTAAGCTCAATACTCTTAACAGTTGGTAAAACCTGTAAATGAACTGTTGTCTCTTCTGTAGCAAACACAGAAACCTTTTCAAGCCTGAGAGTTGAAGAATGACACTCTAAGAATGGGGTTCTGGCCTCCCAGAGGTCCTTGCCTTTGAAAATCATTGTATCAATATTTGAGTTTTACAATTTTATTTTATAGAAGTCAAATTCTGGCAGGACTCAAGGTTGTCTCAACCCTAGCAAAAGCTCATGACAACAATTTTTAAAGGCCTTAATTTGAATTAATATCTGTTACCCTTTTTTGAGCATAGGCTTGTTTACAATGGGGGCTTTAGAACTTTGCCTCAGTGTAATGCATATTTAAACAAACACTAGTTGGTGTGCATTCAGATGTTGTTTTCAGACCTTCAGCAAACCATTCTGAGAGACCAGTTTTGTTATGTATCTATATACATGGGCATGTGCACTTTAAAATAGCAAACATACCACTCTCCTCATGGGTTTGGGATGGGCACACAGGAACAGTGTCCCCCATGGCCAGAGATGGTGGCCAGAGATGGTCTCGTGCCATTAACCAGGGCTTGGCGAGAGGCTGAGTTTGGTTTAAGATGATATAAGAGGCTTAATGAATGGATTGTTTAGTTGAATGCATAAGTGGTGGGAAGTGTTAAGGGAATCAACTAGAGACTAGTAACAACAGCAAGAAGCTGTAATCAAGTTGTAGGCCCAAAGGGGCAAAGGGAGAAAATGGTAGTCAAACCCACTGAAAGCTGGAGTCTTAAAGGAGGGGTCTCTTGACTGGAGTGATGGGGTGAAGGGACATGAGCACTGCCAGAAACACAACTCAAAAGCAGGATAGATCGGAGCTTGGCCTTTCTTTCCTCACTCCTTTGTCCCTGCTGCTGCTTTCCATTGGCTCCAGAAATTAGAGGCAAGGGAGCTTGGGTGGATCAATCCATTGGGTCAGTCCAGAAAGACACAGGAATCTTCAGAGAAAGGATGTGGGGCTGGTATTTTTAGTTCTCTGGAAGGTCTTGATGTGAGTGGGCTATCACATGATTTTATTTCATCAGTTGTCACCTAAATGGTGAAAAAGCCATGGGGAAGAGGAAAAGATGAGAAAACTTCACCTGGGTTATGAACCTCCCTCCCCCATGATTAGAGCCTGGTTTACAATGAATTATTTATTCATAGGTCAATTTATGGTAGTGATGTATGTATCTCAGAACCTAAACTACACCTGACAGTGGTTACACTGTAGGGATTCTGTTTGGGAACAGGTGATCTTCAGGCCACTGATTGGGATCTCTGGTCAGTAGACAAACAAGGGAGACTTCTGGGCTCTAGGTGACTCATCCAGGTGATAGAGCTTATACCAGGCTGAGCCAGGACACCTAATTATTTGTTTATATGTTCCTGAGAGATGGCTTACTTCCAGGCATTGTGTAAATTTGGTATTAAACTAAAATAATTACATCTCAGGAATACACTTAAGGCTGTGCTCACATCTGACAAATTAGAGCAATTCCATGGTCATCAGAACATCCTGTGCAGACCTGCTACAGCAGAAACTTGCCAGGTGGTCCTGATGCCGCCAGGTTGAGGAGCCCTGTTTTAGAGGTGCCAGGGCTCCCAAGCCAGATCTCTATGGTGAGGTTCAGGGTTTCTCCTAGTAGGTTTCATTGAGCATTAGTCTTATGAGATACTCCTTTGACAAAAACATTCTCTGGTCAAAAATATTTTGGACAACTACATTCTGTATCTTCCTCTTGGAGGTTCCAAATGCACTTATAAAAGCCATATGAAGTCACCTAGTGTCCTGGATAATTTTCTTTAAGAGTGAATTATTTAAATTTACATTTATTTGTTCATACTCTGTCTTTTGAACTAGTTATTACCCCTTTGGTTTGGCCCTCAACACCCAGGAGAGTGCATATGTACAGTGCCTATTCAGAAAGAAAGCTCCTTTTAGGCATATCCATCCCCCCTCCCCTCCACTTCCCTCAGGATTTCTTTGACTTTTCCCCAGCATTCCACATTCATTGGGGAGAAGGGGAGTTTAGAGTTTCTGAGGCCTTGGGGCCCCTAGAAGAGAATTAGTCCTTTACATTATTTAGAGAGACACTTTGTCAAAATGGAACTGCCTCTTGCTAATACTGACCACTTTTCACAGCATAATTTAAGTATATTTTATGCTGACAAACTCTGTCATGAGACTCCCATTAAGAGGCGAGAAGGAAAAAGAAAAAGAAAAGAAGACAACAATGGGGAAAGAAAACCCTATTTGCCACTATTATGCTTGAGGAGGTGCTGACTATACATGTTAGCAGATTCTAAGCATAGGGCTAAACATGGTGCCCTGTTCACAGCCGGTGTTGGGTGGGCATTGGGTTACTATTGCTAGTTAGGTTTTGGAGGAAGAAGCAAGAATTGGTTCGGTGCTAATGATTCTATAGCATGCAAATTCCTGGGTTAGAGCCTATTTCTTATTTTATGTAAAAAACCATGCAGGACATTTCGCATAGAACTAGATTTACTCTTATTTAACAGTTATGATTGGTTGATGTTAAAATCCCCTGCTTTCAATCCCAGTTGCTTCAAACTTTGTTTCTGAAATCCAAAACCAGATACTGGTCATCTGGTTTCAGTTGTTTCTGCATGAAAGGGCAGGAGCATCCATCAGGGCATTTGAGCAAGTCAGCAATTACTTATCATTTTGCAGGGATGGTCAGGGAAAACTTCATGGATGTTCCCATTTCATTTATATGAAGTTGTTGAATGTCACTGAGCCAAAGACTTGAGTTCAATTTACATATTGTGGACCAAAAAAGTGACTAATCAGAATGATTCTACTTCCTATGGAATGTGTTGAAGAATCAATTTTTTATAAAAATCTAGTTGTGATGATTTCATTAAAATGCAAATTAAACTGCAAACAACTAGAACCCGGTCAACCATTCAGAACATTTAACTTCTTGAGAATTTTGCAGTAGTCTGCTTTAAGAGAATGTGGGAAACACTAACCAGAGATCAAGCATTCATTTTATTCACAAGCATTCAACATGTATACTATGATCATCATGATAGCTTTAGTTTGATAATCTTGATTTTTTTTTGTATTTACAACAGATACTTAGAAAAATGACTTTGATTCTTTCATTTACTTATAGGATTAGACATTGGCTTTGTAATTTCTACAGCAGGCTTCCCAAACTTGCATGTGCAGGTGAATTGCCTGGGGATGTTGTTAAAACAGAGTCCAATTCAGTGGGTCTGGGATAGGCCCAAAATTCTGCATTTCTAGCAAGCTTCCAGGTAAGTCTGATGGTGCAGGTTTGAGGACCCACTCTGAATGGCAAGGACATAGAGAAGGTAACATTAACAGGGTGAAAGGACTTCATCAAATAATCAGTTTTTCTTACTACTTAATTATTAGGATGCCTAATTCTTGGAAGGTAGCAATAAGAAAATTTGAAAGTGTTTATACTTTATTTTGTTCAGATAACCTGGCCATTATATTAATCAGACAAGAGTAGTCTTTCAATTTTCTGACTAATCAAAAATATATTGTAAATTATAGCTTTAGTAGGTACATAGAAGCAGAAGGGAAATAACTAATGTTTTAGAAAGCCAACTCATATCTAGATGCTTTTAAACAGAGGGCAAAGAAGTACTTCTGTAAGATTACATGTATAAGGTGCAGAACCAATGTATCCAGTCAACCTAAAGTAATTATCTCATTCAGTGGGTTGTCTTTTAATTTTGTTAATGGTTTCCTTTGCTGTGCAAAAACTTCTTAGTTTGATGTAGTCCCATTTGTTTATTTCCTTTTTGTTTCCCTTACCTGAGGAGTTATTAGACATGGAAGCAACCCAAGTGCCCATTAGTAAATGAGTGGATAAACCAACTATGGGACATTTACACAATGGAATATTACTTGGACATAAAAAAGAAAAAAAAACAGAATAACAGAGACTTCCGGCCAAGATGGAGGTGTAGGTACACACACTGTGCCTCCTCGCACAACCAAAACAAGGACAACAAATTTAAAAACAAAAACCAACCAGGACTGACAGAAAATTAAACTGTATGGAAGTCTGACAACCAAGGATTTAAAGAAGAAACATTCATCCAGGCTGGTAGGAGGGGTGGAGGTGGGAAGCTGGGTGGAGAGGACTAGTGGCAAGGGGGTGGATTGCAGACTGAGCAGTCTCATGTTCGACTGCAGATAAACTGGGAGGAACAACTGGGGAGTGAGATAAACCAAGCAACCCAAGGTTCCAGAACAGGGAAATAAAACCTCAAAGCACTGATTAAAAACATCTGTGAGGGTTTTGAGGTAGCAGTGGGAGAAATTCCCAGCCTCCTAGGAAAGTTTATTGGAGAGACCAACAGGGTTCTAGAACCTACACAAGCCCACCCACCTGGGAATCAGCACCACAAGGGCTCAATTTGTGGGTAGCAGGGAGAAGTGACTGAAAATGGGCAGAGAGCCGACTAAGTGGCATTGTTCCCTCTTGGACCCCTCCCCCACATACAGCATCACAAGGCAATGATGTGGGATGCCCCACTCTGGTGAACACCTAAGGCTCTGCTCCTCACTATGTACCAGGTGAGCTGAGACAAAAAAGAAAAGGCCCAAATGAAAGAACAGATCAAAGCTCCAGAAAAAAATACAACTAAGCAACAAAGATATAGCCAATCTATCAGATGCACAGTTCAAAACACTGGTAATCAGGATGCTCACAGAATTGGTAGAATATGGTTGCAAAATAGAGGAAAAGCAAAGACTATGAAAAGTGAAATAAAGGAAAATGTACAGGGAACTAACAGTGATGGGAAGGGAACTGGGACTCAAATCAATGGTTTGGGCCAGAAAGAAGAAATAAACATTTAACCAGAACAGAATGAAGAAACAAGAATTAAAAAAAAAAAAATGAGGAGAGGCTTAGGAACCTCCAGTACATCTTTAAATGTTCCAACATCTGATTCATAGGGGTACCAGAAGGAGAGGAGGAAGAGCAAGAAATTGAAAACTTATTTCAAAACATAACGCAGGAGATTCTTCAATCTGGCAAAGGAAATAGACTTCCAGGAAGTCCAGGAAGCTCAGAGAATCCCAAAGAAGTTGGACTTAAGGAGGAACACACCAAGGCACATCATCATTAAGTTACCCAAGATAAAAGATGAGAAGAGAATCTTAGAAGCAGCAAGAGAAAAGAAGACAGCTACCCACAAAGAGTTCCCATAAGATTGTCAGCTGATTACTCAAAAGAAACCTTGCAGGCAAGAAGGGGCTGGAAGCAAGTATTCCAAGTCATGAAAGGCAAGGACCTATATCCAGCAAGATTGTTCTATCCAGCAAAGCTTTCATTTAGAATGGAAGGGTAGATAAAATGCTTCCCAGATAAGGTCAAGTTAAAGAAGTTCATCATCACCAAGCCCTTATTATATGAAATGTTAAAGGGACTTATCGAAGAAAAAGAAGATCAAAACTATGAACAGTAAAATGACAACAAACTCAAGTTATTAACAACCACACTTAAAACAAAAACAAACTAAGCCAACAATAGAACAGAAATGGAGATCACATGGAGGGTTATCATTGGGGGACTGAAGTGGGGACATAGAGGGAAAAGTACAGAGAATAAGTAATGTAAATGGTAGGGAGAAAATAGACAGGGGGAGGTTAAGAATAGTATAGGAAATGTAGAAGCTAAAGATATTATATGTATGACCCATGGACATGAACTAAAGATGGGGAATGTGGATGGGAGGAGGTGTTCAGGGCAGAGGGGAATAAAGGGGGGAAATGGGAAAACTATAATAGCCTAATCAATAAATTATATTTAAAAAAAGAAAAAATTAGCCTTTGTGACAGCATGGATGGACCTGGAGAACATTACGCTAAGTGAAATAAGCCTGTCAGGGGAAGACACATACAGTATGATTTCACTCATATATGGAATCTGATGAAAAATAAACTAACAAGCAAAATAGAGACACTCATAAATAGCTGACAGCTCTGGGGGACAGTTGCAGGGAGGGATTAAGCAAAAAGGAAAAAGGAGTCATAGACAGGGACAACAATGTGGAGATTGTGGTGGGGAGATGATTATCAGGGCGATAAATGATAGTGGAAAAATACAATAAAAAAAAAGAAAAAACTCACAGAGAAGAGATGTAATTGCTGGAGGGATAACCTGCAAGGGAGTGAATTGAGTCTGGCAGGGAGGAAGCCGAGGAACCAGTGCTCTAACCCCTCCCTGACCTGGCCTTCTGTGTCCTACTGGTGCTTCCCATTGATCAACTGCAGACAAAAGCTGGAGGGGTCAGGTGGGGTTGCAGGCCCTAGAAGTCCACTTCCTGGAGTGCTGAGTAGGGAGAAAAGTGGTGTGTAACTCTGGAGGGGCAGATACAGAGTATGCACCATAGAAGGGGTGGGGGAGAGTTGTGGGGAGAAAATGCGGACAACTGTAATCAAACAATAAAATAATTAAAAAAGAAGTGTCTGCAAGTATTTATAGATGGTATGAAAACAGCTGGTGAAAGGCTGTTCCAGAAGCAGCTTTCACTTATGCAAGTATTATATGGATATCACTCAGGGTCTCCAGAAAATAGTTTTTCCTACTCATTCTATCATGCAGTAATTTTCACCAAACACACCAAACTGTACTTAAAACATCCACCTAAAGTATTCCCAAATGCCGACAAGAGTCTGGTAATATAGCCCACAGCAGTACACCCATAGCACAATATTTCTTTGAAATCTCTATTTTATTTTAAAAATTCACGCAAAGTTTGTTTAACCTTAAAAAATATCCATGTTCACCATAGGAACATGGTAATTCCAGCTCGAGAGGCCTAAATGGAATCTGAAGAGCGGACCTCCTGCAAAACTGTGTTGAATGATTTTTCTTCTTTAGTAATGAACTTCATGCAGATAAGACTTTTAAAATAGCTACAGAAAACCAAATCAAGGCATAAATCAAAGTATACAATTGTGTGAAAGAATAGTGCTGCACAATTTACTTGTTTCTTTGTTTATTTATTTGTTTGTGGCAATTGCATGTTCTGTGGGTGAGAAGTATTTTCAGCTCTGAGGGTCCAGGAGCAGGAGGCTGTGTGATTTGACACAGGTGGTCAAGGAGTGAACTCTTTCTCTCCCAAGTCTCTCCAGTGCCTTCTGTTGCCCCTCTGTTTCTGTGCTCTTTAAAGAAAGGTTATGAAGGTACTCAGAGTTCTTTAGAAAATAACCACAAGAACAAACTGAACTGAAAATACTGTGTCCAGCACTATATCAGAACTCATTTCCAGAAAAAGTATGGCTTGATTTTCAGTATGTTAGCAATCTCTTTGTTCTTTTTTGCCTTCTGTTCAAAACTGCAATTTGTATAAAATTTGTCTTTATAAAACTATTTTTACTTTTGGATCAATAAACATTGAAGATAGAAACCACCAGTGAAATCACCTTTGGACCAGACATCCTGTTGGTCCATCTGGAATCCTTAGTAACTGTGAGCTCTAGTATTTGGGTTACATTTCATGGCTTTTGGGTGGCCATTTATGAACTTGTGGAATTTTTGGTGGTGGTTCTCTAGTCCGAGTTTATGCAAAATATTTTTTCAAAAGTTCTTTAAGTACCCCACTGCCTTTTTCTTTCTCTTTATTCACAATGTGTTTGTGCAGCAGGAAGTATCAAATTATCACAAGACATATTTAATTAAAAAGAAAAAGAGAGAAAAGTTTGCTAAAAAGGGCTGATGGCCATTTTGATGTTACTCAGTGGCCCCAGGCAGCACTGCAGTGGGGACTTTGGTGTGAGGATTCTGGTCACACTGTTTTTTCCATGAAAAACCTAACCAGGGAAACATAAAACTACTCTTAGTATTAGGCCAGATGCCACCCTCAGTCCCCAGGCTCAGATTTTCCTGATCAGGAGGAAAGGCGTTAGCATGTCTGATGGTGGCATTTGGTCTCCTGGTTTGTGTGAGGTTCACATGGGATGATTCCATTCCTGCTGCTCTAAAATTCTCCTCAGATACTTCAGTAATGCAAAGGATTCACCAATGAAGACAATTTCTAGGAACCTAAATGTTACTCTAGGCTTTCTTGGTTGTGCTGGCCATGATGCTGACACATGTGTTTCTTGGAGTTAGAGAATTGTTCAAGAGGCATTTATTGAGCAACAGACAGTGAATTCCAAGAAACCATGATCCAGGGGTGTCCAACCTGAGGCCCATGGACTGCACAAGGTCCAGGATGGCTATGAATGCTCCCCAACACAAAATCATATATTTGCTTAAAAAATTATGAGATATTTTTTTGCGTGTGTGATTACATTTTGCAAGGTATTTAATGTGTGGCCCAAGACAACTCTTCTTCTTCCAATGTGGCTCAGAGACACCAAAAGGTTAGACACCCCTGCAGGTGGTTCCATAGTCTTTACAATGTCCATTAGCTCTACAAGATCCCTCTGTGTTGTAGAAGGTTAAGGATGTGACCTCAGCAATACACTTAACTTTCCACAGTCTCATTTGTTGGATGAGCAAATTGGATTGCATAACATCTAAGCTCCCTGTTAGCTCCTTCATAGTGCAGTTTAAGATGAAGGTATTCAATCAAGGAAAAGAGAAAGAACTAACCCTCACTAAGCGCCTTTCAGAATCAGGCATCAAATTAGCAGTTTTGCTTGTGTTCTCATTTAATTTTTCTAGAACTTATATTTCTAAAAATGAGGAAACTGAGGCTGAATGACACTGCAAATTTTGCAAAGATTACTCAGGTCCTATAGGTTATCATGTGAGGCTCAATTTTGTTTGATTTTTACACTTACTTTCTTTCCACTGTGCCCATGCTGTCTCAGAAGCAGTGGTTCATCTGATAGAAGTTATGAACCCCTACTAATAAAAGGCATATCCATATAATATTAGGTGTATAATTTCAGCTCACTTATGAACACCTTGGAATCTATCGATAAACCCCAGCTATAGAGCTTCTTGCCTAGAGAGAGGCCATAGCCATTTTTTTTTTTTTTCCTGGGAGGGAGACCCACAGCTCATCTTCCTGGTTTTCATTCTGCAGGTCTCAGTTGGAGACACTGAGTTGCTGTGATTGTTCCGATAGGTGTATCTTCATCAAAGCAAGAGAAAGTTACCTCCGGGCAGTAGTGGAAGAATTACAGAATCTCAAGATAGATGTGCACCTCTGGAATCATTTACAAGCTTCTACCATCAAGTATTACTGATTAAAGATTGTCTTATATTGTGTGTTAGGATGTCAATAATTTTAATAGGTAACAGTCTTGAGCACTTATTGCTAGGAATTGAAATAAAAGTTTTACATGTTTTTTATTATTTTATTTTATTATTTTATTTTATTTTATTTTTTAGATAAATTGACCTTTAATGGAATTCCATTGACCTTTAATGGAATTCATAGTGTAGGCTGCTAGTATACACCCAATATACCCATAAATTTTGTAAAAGAATTATCCTGGAATTAAATACACTGTGGGACTCTGGTGTTGACAACTCAGTGAAATAGTGACAATACATTATTTGAGCATGGCTTATAAACAGGAGCTCACCTCCTTCGGCTCTTTGTTCACATGTTGTCCCCTGAGGAAAGCCTCTCATGACACACTGTTTAAAATGACAATCACCTTGTTCTCAGCATACGTACACCTCTTCTATTTTTGTCCTAAGTGTTTACCATATAACTGCTAGATAATTGTTTTTATGAGGGTTTTTTAATTTTATTTTTTATTTTTTTATTTTAATTGTTGTTCTTATACAGTTTTCTGTCTTCTACTCCCATCCCAGCCCACCGCTCCAGCCCTCCCCAGCTCCCTCCCACCTCGACCCCTCCCCTAGCTTTTGTCCATGTGTCTTTCATACTTGTTGCTCTAAACCCTTCCCCTTTTCCCTGGATATTCCCATCCCTCTCCTCTCTTGTTCTCAATTTCATTGTCTTTGGTTATACTATGCCTGTTTGTTTGTTCTGTTAATTAGGTTCCTGTTAAAGGTGAGATCATATGGTATTTGTCTTTCACCTCCTGGCTTATTTCACTTAGCATAATGCTCTCCAGTTCCATACATGCTGTCACGAAGGGTAGGAGCTCCTTCTTTCTTTCTGCTGCATAGAATTCCATTGTGTAAATGTACCAAAGTTTCTTGATCCATTCATTTACTGATGGGCACTTAGGTTGCTTCCAACACTTGGCTATTGTAAATTGTGCTGCTATGAACATTGGAGTGCATAGATTCTTTTGGATTGGTGTTTCAGGGCTCTTAGGATATAATCCTAGCAGTGGAATTGCTGGCTCAAAAGGTAGATCCATTTTTAGTTTTCTTAGAAAATTCCACACTGCTTTCCATAGTGGTTGTACCAGTCTGCAATCCCACCAACAGTGCACTAGGGTCCCCTTTTCTCCACAACCTCTCCAACACTTGTTGTTTGTTGCTTTATTTATGATGGCCATTCTGACAGGTGTGAAGTGGTATCTCATTGTGGTTTTAATTTGCATCTCTCTGATAGCAAGCGATA